>PVKZ01001987.1:0-282171 GCA_004027375.1 Macroglossus sobrinus
AAAGAAAGAAAGAAAGAAAGAAAGAAAGAAAGAAAGAAAGAAAGAAAGAAAGAAAGAAAGAAAGAAAGAAAGAAAGAAAGAAAGAAAGAAAGAAAGAGAGAGAGAAAGAGGAAGGGAGAGAGAGAAGGAAGGAGAGAAAGGAAAACTCTGGTGGGTCCGACCACCTCTATTTTTCCTTCCACTTTGTGACAAGTGGTCTAACAGGAGCAGAAGCAAGTTGGCTTTGAATCAGACTGACCGACTCGTTGCTGCTACCCTGAGCTTATTTTCTCATCTTAATGGTGGGGTGATATGGTATTTATCTTGAGGTGCCGTGGAGAAGATGGATGAGATAATACACGCAAAGGGTCTAGCATATAGTAGGCCCTCAGTAAATACTCACTCTTCACTTCCCATCTAATACTTGAATCCGAGAGACTAAATCATCACTGACAGTGACCTGCTGTGTGATTTTGGCATAGCTACTTCCTTCTCTTTAATTTACTCCACAAGTTCAAAGGGAGATGCTCCTTAAGTCTCTGAGAGTGTTTAGAGCTTGTAATGTGGCTGGATCCTCTTGGTTAAAGAAGTGTCATTTAGATGTAAGGTGCTATTATTATCTTTTCAGCAGGTAAGGTCATTACTTCCTGTCCTAAATTGCTTAGCACTGTACTGAGGTTCCATCTCTGAGATGATATTGCTTGACAAGGTGACAAAATACCTCACCTGGATGTTATGAGTCTTAATTAATTAATTAATGTTTATGAAGCCTACATAAGCTCATCATAAAAGGCTAACTGTTGAGTATTATTTACCTTTCCTATGGTTGTCACTTCCGGTATTTTAATATAGCAGCTAATACTGTCAGATAAAAGTTGGCATTTCAGCACTGGATTAGGTAATATTTACTTTGTAGTCACATGGGAGGTCTAAATGATTACTATTTAAAGAGCTTTCTGCTTTTTATAAGAAAGGGTCAAGAGAATTAGAGTTATTATTTTTCTACAAGAGCATAATTCGTAACAGATTTACATTTCAAATCCTTATTTCATATAAAACCACACAGATTGACTGAAAAAGTTAAAATTTTGAAGTGCTGAGATATTTTATGTAATGGTTAATTTTTTTAGGTGTGGCAACCCTTGGTTGACCTCACAGATTGCAAGGACCTTGTCAGCTTATAATCCCTTATTTTTAAAATTTTTTATTTTTTACACCTACAGCACCTGGTCTTCCTAGGTGGTCTCCCATCTAAGTACTAACCAGGTCCCACCCTACCTAGCTTCCAAGATCAGATGGAATCGGGCTTGTTCAGGGCAGCATGGCCGTAGACAATAGTTAAATTTTAAAGTCAGTGCTCATCAGACATTGTTCTAAATGCTGTGCTCGCATTAAAGTTAAAACAGGTGTAACCCAGCTCCAACACTTCACATTTACTTAGAGAGAACCACTATCTGCATAAATTTCCAAGTATATAACTGGTTCATCAGGGCGAGGTTGAGGGCGGAGGATCCCCACGGCATCAGGCCTTGGATGCCTTAGTAAATGCTACCACGTTGGACTTACAGTGTGACAGACACTGGGATAAGTCAACACATTATCTCATTTTATTCGTACAGTAACCCCTCTGAGGTAGGATTGTCATCATCATTTTGCAAAATAGGAAAATAAGACTCAGAGAAGTTAGGTAAATTGCCCCGAATTATGAACCTAGAAAGTGGCAGAAACTAGATTCAGACTCGTGTCCTGCTGTCTCCCAGAGCAGGAGTTGCCTCTAGGTGGTATAGACAACTGGGTGAGTGGCTCATAAGTACTCCTGTAGTTGACGACAGATATATCTAAACCATAGAACGAAATGCTCTAATGAAGGTAACCAGCTTTTCAGGTATTTAGATAATCATCCTTCCATTTTCTCTTAATGCCATGTATATTTCTTTTTCTGGTTAGGTCATTTCCTTTGCTCTCTGGGGTCATTTTCTTATTACTCTAAATGGTCTTTATTATACAATTATTGGGGAGTATAAGAAGGCACGATGATGGAGTTGTGATTAGCTCTCCCTAGCCCTCATCGCCTTCACACGCACACTGCCAGGTTCCATTGATTTTCTCTCCAAAGTATGCCTTACATCTCGAAGACATCTACTTTCTCTATCTATCTATCTATCTATCTATCTATCTATCTATCTATCTATCTATCTATCCATCCATCCATCCATCTATTTATTTACTTATTTAATTTTTTTATGGTGACATTCGTTAATGAGATTGTAAGCTTCAACTGTACAATTTAACAGTAAGGCATATGTGTATATATTTTGCATTGTGTGTTCCCCTCCCATAGTTATATTTCTGTCACTACATATTTGACCCCTTTTACCCCACCTCTCTCCGCTTTCCCCCAACTCTGGTAACCACTAGTCTATTGTCCATGCTCATGGGTCTCTGTTTGTCATGTTTGTCTGTTGCTTTTAGGTTTATATCCCACATATAAGTGATATCATGTGGTTTTCGATGTTTTCTGTCTGCCTTATTTCACTTAGCATGATTATCTCAAGGTCCATCCACGTTGTTGCAAATGGCAGTATTTCATCTGTCCTTATGGCTGAGTAATATTCCATTGCACATGTGTACCACAGCTTCTTTAGCCAATTCTTTATTGTAAGACGCTTCAGTTGCTTCCATGTCCCGGCCACTGTGAATAATGCTGCTATGAACTTTGGTGTGCAAATATCTTTTCAGATGAGTTTTCAAGTCTTTGGGGGTAAATACCCAGTGGAGGGATTGCAGGATCATATGGTAAATCAATTCTTAGTTTTCTGAGGAACCTTCATACTGTCTTCCATAGTGGCTGTACCAACTTGCAGTCCCACCAGCAATGTCTGAGGGTTCCTTTCTCCGCATCCTCTCCAACATTTGTCACTACTTATTCTGTTGATTATAGCTATTCTAACAGGTGTGAGATGGTATCGCATTGTGTTTTTGATTTGCATTTCCCTAGTAGCTAGCAGTGATGAGCATCTTTGCATATGTTTGTTGGCCATTTGTACGTCTTCTTGGGAGAAGTGTCTGTTCAGGTCCTCTGCTCACTTTGTGATTGGATTGTTTTTCTGTGGTGAAGACATCCATTTTTTAAATCTTCATCGTCACCATCCACACTAGCTCCTTTCGGCTTCCTGAATACTCAACACTCTTTTTCGTCCTCAGCTCTTTGTACACGTGTCCCCTCGACCTGGGACACTCTGCCCTGACTGCAAGGCTGGCTTTGCATCCTTCAGGCTCTAGCTTGAAAAGCACATCCTCAGAGAGCCCTCCCTTGCCTATCCTATCTCAGGAAAGTTTTCTGTCTTTCTTTCTTTCTCTCTTTCTTTCTTTCTTTCTTTCTTTCTTTCTTTCTTTCTTTCTTTCTTTCTTTCTTTCTTTCTTTCTTCCTTCCTTCCTTCCTTCCTTCCTTCCTTCCTTCCTTCCTTCCTTCCTTCCTTCTTTCTTTCTTTCTTTCATGTTCTTTTCCTATCCTTCCTAGCATTTATCACCATTTATAATATATTATATCCTAAATCCCTTGCATGCAATTAATACTTTAAAGTGCTTAGAACAGTGTAAGGCACATAGTAAATGAGAGGTGTTATTGTTGTTGTTGTTTAAAAGCAGCTATCCCCCAGATAAGAAAATAAAAAGAAAAAAAATCAGTTCCCATAATCCTCACAAGCCCATATGGCAGTGCTATTAACATCCCCATTTTACAGATTGGAAGACTGAGGAACAGAGAGGCTAAGCCGAGGCTGCACAGTTCACAGGTAGCAGAGTCTAGCTACAGACTCAGTCTGGCACCAAAATCCACACCCCTAACCATTTTCTGTATTTCCTTTTCATTCCAGGACCTAGCATAGCAACTTGCCACTAATAGGTATTTTCAATAAAGATTAAATTCTAAGGTGAAATTAAAATTTACCTGTAATCCTACCACAGAGAGATTTTGGGAATGCGTTCTCTAGAATTTTTTCCTATTGCAAAGATGCACTTTTTATCAAAATCATCTGAGGAGCATAGATCAGGCATCAATGTGCAATGCTTGACATTTTATTCATTTTTTAAAATTTATAATTTTACGTCGGTGTTCTTCCTTTAGGCAGGGGGTGAAAGGTGGGGGAGAGAAAGATAAGTCTTTAAAGAAAAAGAATTTTCCTAAAATATTCTTACCCCTTATCTCCAGACAGAGGCTGCCAAACTTAAGCTAGAAAGATTAGAGAATAACAGTATTTAAAAAAAAAAAACTATACATCTTTTTTTAAACCATACATTTTTATATCAGTGTGTTTTAAAGTTTGTCATTAGAATTATTATTAGAAAATCGATTGGCAAGAGTTTTCTGAATGTTCCCAAAGCACAGCAAAAATCCATGGTTTACTTTACAAATTAGACAATCTATGATGATCACATCATTATGTCAGTGGGAAAATTCGATAAAAAGACAGTGCTGACCCTCAAAGAGCAAGAAAAACAAGCGAAGGCTGCTGGTAAAACACCAAGAAGCTTCTCCAAATATGGTTTGCTCAGTTTCAAAAGACTTTTTTTCTTCTTTTAAAATAGTTTCAGAATAAATAATTTGTAACAGCTGGTCATCAAACTCATGCATACTCACAGAAGGCCTACGTCTCTACGACTGACTATAAATAATAGATCCATCTGGCTCCCCAGGGAGGCCTGGATTGATTTGTGGTGCCATCACAATGTCCCCCTTCTGCCACTCAACAATAACAGGCCGAGGCCGCACTGAATGGTATCTGGTTACAGAGATGGACCCTGTGTCTGTGGGTATCCCATATTTCTGAGACAAAGTTAGATGATAGGATTACCAGGGAGCATCATCAAAGGCAGTCATTGCAGAGGGAGCCTGTATCACATTACCGTTGAAAATATTTTAATCTAGAAACAACATACACTGGATACAAAATCCACCAACGCCTGACCTCTGGGTGTACACTATTCTGAGCCATCTCCTATTTGCTTTCGTGGGTAAATGGAAATCTTGATCTAGAAACAGAGAAAGAGAATTTGAAAATTAAAATGGAGTCGAATTAATGCTCTTAAAAGACACCCCCCCAAAAAAGATGCTTCGATGTCAGAAGTTCCCTATGTAATAATCTTCAAAGCCAATTTCTTTCACTTGAAGGAACTCAGAAGCAGCAGGCACACCACGCCTTTGAAGCTTAGCTTTTGTTCTGTCGTTCCACTGCGACCACCTTCCAACTACTGAAGAAAAAAGAAAGATGATTTGAAGGATTGCTCGTTCATGTCGCAAGGCCCTTCGACGGGTTCGCACCATGATGTCCAGAGACCCCAAGACAGAGGTGAGTCTCTGTTGCTACGGCAACGGTTTTACCCGTTTGTGTGACTGTGGCATGTGTCCGCGGACGCCTTGGAGCAGCATATGACTCTATGCAGCACAGATTATCGCTGCATTGTGTCGTTAAAGCTCCTAACTATAGTCAATTCACGTTCTTAATGACGCACATCTAAAGGAGTAAGAAGAATTTGGATTACTGAAGCAGTGCCTCCCAAAGTCAACTCCTATTTTCATTACAGGCAGTAGGGTCCATGGTATAAGAGTGGGGTTTAGGACCTGGGAGTGAGAAGTGGCTGGTACTTTAGTGGAGGGAGGCAGGGAAAGGTGAGTGGAAACAATGCTCACTTTTGCATGCATGCTGTCCTGAGGCTAGACAGAACAGAGGGTGTTGGGGATGAGGTTACGAGATTGCCACAGGCACAAGGCCCCAGTTTGCCTTTGGAGATGAAAACAGCGCTCTGATATATAACATTTCTATTACCGCTTAATGGGCTCAGGGAATAGAACAAATGTCACCTACCAGCCAGAGGTGGTGATTCACTGACCATCTTTGGCCTCTGAGCACTATGGGGTTTGGCTTTTCCCAACTATAGATGTTCTTAATTGATTTCAGCAGATTCCCTGTCATCCCAGCCATGCTTATCTTCTTCTCAAAGTTGGGCAGATGAGTGAGCTTCAGCCAGCACTTCAGCACCAAACTCGGGCTTGATAATAAAGTAAACCACACAGGGGAGAGACGTCAGCATGGTAGGCACCGTGTTGTTTGTGCCTTCTCGGTGTCCAGACTGCAGTGTCTTCACAGGACCAGGTCACTGGGATGTGGTGGCCTCATCTGCTCAGTGTTCACACTCTGGTGATGTGTGAGCTAGTGCTGAGCACATAATGGTCAGCAGAGCTGCATAAGCAGTCATAACCCCATGTGTGTGCGCCTGAACTCAGGAAATCAACTTGGGTTGAATGAACCTTTGGATTTTGTGGGAAGATGTTCCAGTTCCTTCCAGCTACCTGTAAGGCACCCGTCACAATGCTAAGGGTGTAGACTGTCCTTTAACAGGAAAAAAAACCTTTTGATATTTTTCACACAGATAATAATAGAACCTGTTTTTCTATATGCAATGAGTTCTTCACGCTTCCAGATTATCCTGGTGCTCTCTCTCTCTTTCTTAAGAGTCATAGCAAAAATTAAATTTTATTAGTTTAAATGGAATAATATTTTAGAAACTAAGATCTGGCTAGCAAAGAGTCTTTTTTCCCCTTGGTGAGAAGGGCTTGGAGATCTGAAATGAGTATCTCAAGATACAAAGGCTCAAGGGTGAGTGGGGTTGTAGCTTGAGTCATTAAAAGTCCTGCAAATCTAGAATTCATCGTTCCTCTTTTCTACAGGCATTTAGAGATACTCTTTTTTCCCTCAGAACTTAGTCAACTTATTTTTAAAAACTGAAATATATTTGACATATAACATTGTGTAGTTTTAAGGTGTAGAATGTTAATCTGATACATTTACATATTGTAATACAATTGCCATTGTAGCAATAATTAGCAGCTCTATCATGGTATATTACTTGTTTTTAGTGATTGGAATAATTAAAATCTAGTCTCTTAGCAAGTTTGAGTGATACATTTTGTTCTCTGTATTTCCTATACCGTACATCAGATCTCTAAGACTTATTTACTACTCATTGCAAGTTTGTATCCTTAAACATCTGTCCTATCCCTCCACCCCTAGCCCCTGGGACCCACCCCTCTATTCTGTTTTTCCAAGTTTTGCCTTTTTAGATTCCACTTCTAAGTGACAGCATCCAGGACTTGTCTCTTTCTGACTTATCTTACTCAGCATAACATGCCCCAAGCTGTGCTCCAGGTTGTTGCAAAAGGCAGGATGTCTTTCATTCTCTCTGTTGTGTGCGTACCTTCTTATCCATTCATTCACTGACAGACACTTAGGTTCTTTCCAGAGCTTGGCTATTGTGAATAATGTGAATAAACAGGAGAGTGCAGATATCTCTTTGATATTTTGTTTTCATTTTCTTTGGATATATACCCAGAAGTGGAATTGCTGGATGGGATGGTGGCCCTATTTGTAATTTTTTGAGGAAACTCCACATTGTTTTCCAAGCTGAATGGCTTTACATCTCCTCCAGCAGAGTGCAAGTATTCTCTCTTCTCTGCATCTTCACCAACACTTGTTATCTTTTGTCTTTTTGGTGACATCCATTCTAACAGGTGTGAGGTGATATTTCATTGTGGTTGTGGTTTGCATTTCCTTGATTGGTGATGTTGGGTATCTCTTTATGTGCCTGTTGGCCATTTGGATGTCTTAGACAATGTTTTTCTTAAAATTATTTAGTGACAGTTTTTACCATCAAATATATTCATTTATACATTTAAAAAATATTTTCAAAGCTCCTATGCAGCTCATGTCTCGTGTATGCCATTTCTTTACCCTTTAAATATCCCCACAGATAAAGAGCCTAGCCTTCTGCACCTGGGCGTTCTTCAGTATTCCAACACTGAGACTTGTTTTGATTTTCATTATAAACTACCATCAATTAAATGCTCACTGTGACAAGCATTATGCCAAGAGCTTTACATACATCATCTCATGCTCATCTAGCAATCCTGTGAATGAGGTATTATTATTCCTATTTTTCAGAAGAGGAAACTAAGACTCAAAAGAGTTAATCAACTTGCCCATGGCCTGTAGCTAACGAGTGTAGAAGCTGGAATTCAAATCCAGGTCTCTCGACTCCTGCTTTCCTACTGTGCTTCTGACTTTTCTGGGAAGCAGTTTTCTTTGTGTTTTAACTTGGGATAGCATAGCCTGTAATTCTGTTCATTAAGATATACCTCATTTTGCAGTAAACATTTGACGCTGTAAATGATTTAAAGTGATCTTGTAGAGATTCCTTTTCTTCTTCCTCTCCTCTCCTCCTGCCTCCCCTACCTTCTCTCTCTTAATTTATACACAATATCTTTTTAATTTGAGTTCCCTAACATTGGCACATATCTGTAAATTAAGATTTTGCACAATGTTTAATAGATGTCTTTACCACATTTAGTTTGTACTTCTCTTTTCTTGGAGAGCTGTTTTTTTTGTTTTTGTTTTTGTTTTTTTTTTGTCCAACATATTACTTTAGCTCTTTAGGTCATCTAATAAATCACAAGTTCCAGACTCATAAACATTTAGCTGGGGAGAGGACCTCAGAGAGGCACTCACCCAACCCCACCATTCTATGGGCAAGGGAGGCCAGCCGGTGGCTGCGGGTGCCCTGGTGTGTCGGAGCCTCAGTTAGTTACTCTGCCTCGAACTGGAATTGTCCTGAAAGTGCCCAAACGAAGAAAAGGTATCAAAATGTATGACTTTAATTCTATTCGAAAGAAAAAAACATCTTAGTCTATGGCCATGCCATCCTGAATGCGTCCGATCTCAACTGATCTCAGAAGCTAAGCAGGGTCAGGCCTGGTTAGTACTTGGATAGGAGACCACCTAGGAAGACCAGGAGTTGTAGGTGTTAAAATAATAATAAAATAATAATAAATAATAATAATAATGAATGAAAAAAACACCCTAAATGGCAGTTTGTTATGTTCTGCCCACTGCTGGGAGCACCCCGCCCCCTCCACGAACTGCCACTGCCACCAGACTGTGGCAGCTCGGGGTGCGGGCTCAGAATGAGGCAGCTCTTCTGACCGTGGTCATCATCACAAGAGGGATGCCTGGCAGCAGACAGGACTCTGGGTGTTCTAAAGGCTTTTTTGCTCCTCGGTTATATTTCTGCCAGCCATTCTCTGCCTCTCCCCAATATATAAAGGGATATCAGGAGAAGGGGACCAGAATGTCTGCAGGGAACGATGAAAAAGCACTGGAACAGAGAAGGTTGGTGGTTACGTGTTAGCTGAGCCAGCTTTCAGCCACACGACGTCCAGGCCCGTCAGCAAGGTATGGACAAGTGACTGGCCATGGAAATTTAGAAAATCAACACTTTACTTCCATCCAGGCTCATATTGGGGGAAGATGAATTCCAAATAGCATTTCCTAAGAGAGGTTGATAAACATTTGATCATTAACTAGAGACCAATGTTCCCCTTGAAATTTAATGAATGAAAAAAAATTTTAATTATTTTTTTTAATGGTGACATTGGTTAACAAAATCCAATAAATTTCAGCTGTGCACTTTAACAGTAAGGCATATATATTTACACTGTGTTCACCTCTCACAAATTTCTTTCTGCCACCACATATTTGATCCCCTTTGCCTTATCTACCTCCCCCTCTCTCTACCTCCTACCTTCTGGTAACCACTAGTCCATTGTCCATGGCCCTGAGTCTCTGTTTGTACTGTTCATTTGTTGCTTTTAGGTTTATATCTCACATATAAGTGATGTCATGTGATTTTCAACTTTTTCTATCTGGCTTATTTCGCTTAGCATGATTATCTCGAGGTCCATCCATGTTGTCGCAAATGGCAGTATTTCATCTCTTCTTATGGCTGAGTAATACTCCATTGTTTATAGGTACCACAGCTTCTTTAGCCAGTCATCTACTGTAGGACATTTTGGTTGCTTCCATGTCCTGGCCACCGTGAACAATGCTGCTATGAATATCAGTGTGCAAATATATTTTGGGATATGTTTTCAAGTCTTTGGGGTAAATACCCAGTAGAGGGATTGCTAGATCATATGGTAGATCAATTCTTAGTTTTTTGAGGAACCTCCATACTGTTTTCCATAGTGGCTGTACCGATTTGCAGTCAATGAATGAAAATTTTAACACCACTCCTTCTTTTTCATTGTTTCTTGCTTACAGACCACTGATTTTGTTAATACAGTATTTGAGATGAGTTAGCTCTTGGCTGAATTTCTTGACATGAAAAGCATCTATTTTGTTCTGGCATAGATGCCAGGGTAAGCATAGTTTCATACATTTTTCTAATATATTTAACAATGAAGCTCTTCTTATTTTGCACAGAAAAGGACACACAATGAAGACAATTAATGAAAACCAGAAGGTCTATTGTTACAACTGAGAGCGTCAAGGCCAAGCACAAAGGACAAAGGTCAGGCTGCACATAAATGGATAAAGCTGATTTCTCAGAAGACACAACTTTGGAGCAACAGGAGGACCTGCCTTGCGACGAGGGTTTCTCCCACATGAAGCTATACAATGATTACAATTTTACCTCAAAAAATGACACCCTTGACGTCTCAGATCAAATTATTTCAACAGTAGATGACCCTCAAGAAGATGCTACACATAAAGAGACTTGCAGAAATACAGAAACAGCCCTGATGCTGGATGCAGTGACAGAAAATGCTGTCGAGAAGACATATGATACAGAGAAACAATGTACCACAAACCTTCACATTCCGGCTAATCAGGGAGACCTTTCAAAGTCAAACATTTCTGACATTTTACTGTACCATCTTTCCAAAGAGGAATTTTTTAAAGCTTTTGATGAGGCTGTTCTTAAAAATATCATTTTGCATTATGTTAAAAATTCTTGGCCAAAAGGACCAACCCCAGAACTCGCTGACCAACTCAACTCCCAAAGGGATGGTGAAAACAAGAACAAGCCCAGCTGTTGTCCAACTACAGCAGAAGGAAGCACCCCTGCGGTGGAAGAGCCCGTGGCTGCTGGAGACAGCAGCCATCCAGAAATTTCAAATTTGCTAACTGAAACCAAGAGTCCAAGAGATAACCAAAAAAGCGGCCAAGGGCTGACACCCCAGAAACAGCAGACTGAAAAAGCGAGATTCGGCAATGGGTTCATATGCGGCCAAGGTCAAGTGTCTCACCGGTTCTCTGATTTCTCTAAGGTTAGTCCCAAAGTGAAAATCCCTAAAAATAACATAATTGATAAACTACTTATGATATACAAGGCAGCTTTTCTCCTAAACTGACAGGTAAGTTAGCTATTATATAGAGCAAGATGTTTTAGAAAGCGTGTCTATCGAATTGTGTTTAGAAACAAGTAGCAAAAGAAAACTATGGAACCTTGATGACAGGTGGGAGTGAGTGAAGGTGGTCTCCAAGAAATACACTTCCGGGGCCACTGCTCAGCTGTCCTCAGTGGGGGTCTTTGGAAGGAGACAGAAACTGAGTTCTAGTGCTGAGGTTCCAGGTTCTAGTTCTGACCGAGTACCATGACCTCGCAGAAGCTCAGTGAGTGTCCTCGTGAGACGAATCAGGGGCTGGACTAACAACACATCAGAGAATCAAATCCAAACTCACAACCTGGAAATTGCATTCCTTTTTTTTTTTTTAACTTCATCCTGCCCTTCTAAACTTAGCTCCCCTCCCACATTGTTGGTTACCTCGCTGGTCCCCAAGCTCTCTGCAGGCCCAGCCATCTGAGCTCCTGCCCCACGTGGGACAACCCATCTCCACGTACCGAAAGCCGGCTCCATTTCACGGTCTCCTTCAGTTGCCCGTAGGCCACAGACTCTTCAAAACGCCCCCAACACAATCTCTCCCATCCTTGTTTCCTTAGTGTTCTACCTCAGCCTGCTTCGAACCAGAATAATTTGGAAATTTGTTTATTCTGCTAGATTTGAAGACTTTGGAGAGCAGCAACCTGTCTTCATCTCCCCATTGCCTAACTGCCCCCCGAGGCCTGGCCTTGTGTCTTACAGATGTTACACCCCTAGTTATTAATGCTAAAATGAATTAAGATCTTTAATAACATATTTCAAGCTTGTTATGTTGGTAACTACATAGTACAGAATTGTGTTAATGTTTCATTCATACCATTTCCCCTTTACCCATCTTCCCATCCCCCAACCTGACTTCCTAACACACTGAGGCCCAGGCTCTCACGGACTGAGATTCAATCGTTAGGTAACTTCACATTAAAGATCAAAGTAAATATTTCAGTTTTCTGGCACTTTGCCGGGACTATATTTTTTTTAAGCCTTATATGAAGAGCACCCTGGACTAAACACTCTCTGCCTAATTCCATTTCTACCTTTTCATGCTTCAACTCCCTTCTCTTTCGACTGCACACTCTGGGGAGTCTGAGCAGAGCCCCCGTCACACCCCACACCCTGGAGCCAGCAGCCTGCCCGGCCTTGCCTGGGATGCTTCTCTGAGTCTTGGAGAAATCTGCACCTTGGGGTGTTTCAGCCCCTCACTCTGCTGGCAGGAGAGTACCCCTGAGTGTGCTCGCTCCTCGGGGCCCCGGGCTTCGCAGGAACACAAGGGGCGTTGGGCCTGTCTCTCTCTGGCAGCGGGGTCTCCATCCTTTCAACTCAGGCTGGAGAAGGGGACTCTCTAGGCTCCACATCCATCACGTAACTGATTTTCATAACAGTCACTGTCTAACTTGACCGCTGCCTGGCACCAGCGTGTTTCTGAGCTTTATGTACTGGGAACGATGGGAAGACTTTCAGGGTAAATCACTCTGGAATGTTAACTCTTCTCCACTTGGCCTTTGGTGATCGGAAAAGGGCACGTCCTGTGTAAACAACCTCTCCGGACACACAGTTTGGAACTGAACGCACTCTGTTTGACATTATTTAGAGTGTGTCTGCCATGCGCTTGGTGTTACTGAGTGCACAAGCAACAAAGTGGGTGACAAGGCCGACAACGGTCTCTGCCCTCACGGAGCCCGTGGCCTAGTTTTAGGAGAAACGTTTCAGTATTCCACATAATGGTATCAGACAGGAGAGCAGTAACAGCTCACGCGTATCGAATGCTCATCGCACGCCCGACGTCATGGCAACGCCTCACCACTTCACCCTCACGACGACCCTGCAAGGCAGGCTCTGTTACGTTCCCCATTGACTGCTAAGGAATTGGAGGTTTACAGCGATGAAGTCATTGCCCTGGGTCGCCAGGCAGGTAAGTGTCAGAGTGGACTTCGACCTTGGCATTGGGGCCCCAGCTCTTGACACCGCACTGAGCTAGCTGCCACCAGAACACACCAGGCCTTTCTGAGTGGTGACATTCTGCGTGATGACCTCGTTGACCTGTATCAACAGTAATGTCTTCTTATCTTTCATTATGCAGGTGGAGCCTGCGCTACACACCCACCAAGAACATTTTGCAGGTACTGACATTTTTAAATCTCTTTGATTTAGATTCACACTTTGAAAACTTTTTGTTAATAACTAATGGTGACGATTACCACAGACGTGTTTTCAGGACTTAGTAAATCTTCGATGAACTTGAGATGAATGGTAGCCAAAACCTGTTCTTTTTTATACAGGAATAGAATCTGAGACAAGTCTCTTTAATTCGGCATCCACATCCCAGAAAGACACTTCCTTGAGTTCTTCTTACATATTTCAAAAGCTATTCCACGGGAAAAGGATGTGTCAGAAGTTAAGGGAACAGACTGACCAACTGAAGACAAAAGTAACACTTTAAAAGCTTATTATGAACAATAGAAGTAACCGAATTCAAATACAAGGTACCATGCCATTAATGAAATATTGCATTTTTCCACTGCAGGTGCAAGAATTTTCCAAAATCATAGCCCAGAATTCTCCCTGCCATTTGCAAGACAAGAGGCTGGTAACAAATTTTATCCAGTTTTTTAAAGGTGTTTCAGGGACTCTGACACGGGCAAATACGAACCACCGGACAGCACCACGCCCCCTCTGCACTGGCGGGCGTGGCTGTGCCCCGGGTGGAAATGTTCTGAAAATTCAAGGCAGCAGTCTTGTCTCTCTCTCCATTGCCCAGCTCCTCCCAGAGGCCTGGCTTGCGATGTACTTACATTACACGCTTAGTTATCAACGCTAAATCGAATTGAATTAAGATCTTTAATAACGTATTTCAAGTTTGTTATACTGGTAATTATTTCGTACAAACTTGTGTGTTTATGTTGCATTTATGCTATTTTCTCTTTTCCCGTCACCCCACCGTCCCATCCCCACCACCCAACTTCTTAACATGCTGAGGCTCAGAATTTCACTATTGGAGGTTCGGGGTCTTAGTGTTACGAGGGCTACAAGAGCTTAGCCTTCTATTTCTGTATGTATTTAGCTCTCTCTCTTTCTCAGGGGACCTATCACTTATGGCTGTTAGTCCTCACCCGTCACCCCATAATAAATCTGAGGTCATAGCAGGTTCAAGAGAATCCCAGTCAGCTGTTACAAAGGGCAAGCTCGTCCACAGTTGATGGATCCTGGCAGATACAGGTTATAAAAATCGTCAGTATCTGGTGACTCAACCTACAAAGTTTTGAAAACTTAAAATTGATCTTGAAGCTATGCTTTTAGATCAAAATCTTTTGAGTGTCACAACCTTGCATTTAATCAAATCACAAATTTATGTTGTAACCACCGCAGCCCTGTCCATCAGTGGGACATGGGGATAGAGCCTGACAGTGGGGCAAAAAGCTGGGACTGCCAGACGCAGGACAGATGAAGCTGTCGTCCAGGCCCCTGGCTCAGCATCAAGGCGGGTGGTCAAAAGTCTCGATGTAAAGGACATAGGCACAGCTTCGGGCGGGCTGTGCTGCAGAAACCAGACAGCACAGAAAAACCCAGGAGGACCCAGATGTTAAGAGATGTGGTTCATGATGCATTCATTCATGGGATTAATTAAATTAGTGTGGAGCCAAGAGGTAGGTGATAAGGGAGATCTCAGGAACCAGGAGAACACAGATGCTGAAGGGCCGAGCAGGGCAGAGGGGACCGGCTCGAGGCTCCAGTCTTCTGGGGTTCCACTGGGGATATTTCCTCACATATGTGGGGTATGTGGGATTTGGGCTGGGACCGAGGCGCGTGAAGGGGATTGCTGACGGCGTCGGCCTCGGTCTGAGCGTCCGGGGCCATCTGGTTCCGTGTTGGAAGGCGGCCAGACGGGGCTCAAACCAGCCACCGCGGCATGAGCAGTGCCGCGTAGCAGGAAGCGTTTGCAGTTTGAAGCAGACGTCCTAGCTCCACACATTGGTCATACGACCTCAGGCACCGAGCACATCCTCCCAGATCAGAGTGGTTATGAGGATTAAATGAGGTGTATTTCTGGCTAGAAAACAGTGCCCTGTCTTCTTCTGAGATATAACACAATTCAAATTCCAAGGTTCTAAATCATAATTTATGATTGGCTTTCTTTTCTTTCCTTTGAACACCCGATTCTTTCTCATGGCTTTTGCTGTCATTTCCATGCTACCAATTCCTAAATTACTAGTCCCAGCTTCTCCTCTACATCTCTGAACGTGTGCGTGCATCTTCACTCGGATATCCCACTCTCGCCGAAAAGTCTGCCTCACCCAGCGTTGTAGAATGTGTTGATGTTGACATCTTCAAACGTGTTAGCCTTTCCACACCGCTCCCCTCTCCCAAGCTAGAAATCCGAGCCCTGTCTGTGGGCTAAAGAGAGACTTCAAAGCCCTGGCCTGCGCGGCTTAAACATTCACCTGTATGTGGTGACATGGGGAAGGCCCGTTCTCAGCTTCTGGCCAAACTTCCTGCTGTTCCTTCCCCATCACACCTCCTACATGCCACAAACTCTAACCCGGGTCCTCTACCTTCAGTTCCTTTTTAAGATCTATGTAGCATCAGACGTACTTCCTAGAGCTACGATTTCGTCTATAAAACTGAAATAAAAATCTATTTGGCAACATTTATAACATGGATGTGTAGATTAGGTGAGATAATGAATGGGCAAGTGCTCAATAAGCTAAAAATCATTCTGTGGATATGTAGGATTATTAATGTCCCATTAAGGAAGCCCAGAGGCCTGTGACTGGGTTCTGGGAGAGAAATCAGAAGAAACTATTCTTTCCAGCTTTGTGCCATGAGGATGACGTGAATGTTGAAGTCACTCGTGTGTATTGTAGATGTCAGAGGCTGAAGCACAACAGCTGCCAGGAGAAGGATGGTGCCTTCGCTTCGACACTGTTAGGGTTCGTCCTCACTGGTTTTGGGGACAAACAATGACATGCATGGGTTTACACGTGAATGATTCCTGTGACGTCTCTGCTACAGGTTCTGGAGAAACTGCAGGGACATCCTGAATCTCTGGACGAGGAGTTTCCGACCAAAAAGGAGAAGCATCTGACTTTGAGGCAGCAAGTCTACAAGCACGAATCCCCAGCTGCCAGCGACTCTGATCCAGAAAGGTCAGATTTAAACCGTGAGGTGGGGGGCTCAGAGGAGAGACCTCTCTCGGGTGGGATTCTGATGTGGCTGCTGATTTAGTGCTTGGAGAGCCACCGGTCTAGGGCCAGTAAAAACTGTGCCACCAATGAAGAAGTGTCACCCCATGCAACACGTAGTAAGGTGTTCCTGCTGTGAGTAAGGTCCTGTGCAAGGCTCTGACCCGGATGGGGTGCCCAGAATGAACAACTGTCTCTTGGAGGACAGATCTTGTGCCACCATCTTGCATTTTGTTGGATGTCATAGCTGGTTCTGAGACCAGAAGCACAAGAAAACTCCAGAAAGGCTCACATGCTAAGCCCAGAGGACCCTCTCCTCTCCCACCTCCTCTGTCCTCTCCTTCCCACAACTCCTGCCTTTATTTCCCCTGCCTGGTTCTTCTCTGCTGTCCCCTCCCTGCCCCACCCTTTCCTTCCTCATCCTCAGACAGTGCCAAAGTGGCAGTGGGCAGGAGAGGATCATCATTAGTTTCGTTAATGTTGGGGTGAGGGATCCACAAATCCTGATAAAGAGAAAATATTCAGACTTAAAGTCAAATGATGCTTGAGTTAATCCACATCGGAAACATGGATGCACACTCATATTGAAGTTTCCAGCTGGGGATTTTTACGACACTATGCTCCTCTCTCCAATCCAAATAATCCTAAAATGTATTCCAGGACTCAAAGCTAGGATTGTTTCCATATAATTTCCTGGTATGAACTAAAAGAATCCATTTAGTGGGCTTAATATTTAAAGCTCAGCTCTTTCTATTCATCACATTTCAACATGGAATTATTCTTGATGCCAAAACATTTTAATGGTTTATATTTTAGCACTAGAGTCCTGAGGTATTTTTCCCAAAGTACAATTTTACTTTTCCAAAGTGAATGAAATCTCTGTCTACTGTTATTTCAATACTGAGTAATTAGACAGCATGCATGGGGTTTTAATGCTGATTTTTCCCCAAAAAGCCTCATTTTTGTTCTACGATCAAAGCCTTATTTTGATCAAAAGATATCCACATGCTTTCCCTATTTGTTTAAAAACAAATAAAGGATATTTATTTTGCAAGGACTTCTTTTTCTTTGGCAGTCCTTTTAAAGACAATTTGGTGCTTTAAGACCAAAGCTATGCAATACCTTATTTATAGTCTAGTTATACCCCCGTGGTGCCTGGCCCCAGTGTGAGCCAGAGTTTCAGCTGCACAAGAAACTTTCAACATTGGGGCAAGGAAAGGACCCAGCCTCTCTTGAAACTCAGTTAAGGTCACCTCAAAGCAAAGCTGCTCAGTTCAAGGTTGGTCCTCTTGTTCTCACATGGACATAATTTATCAGTGAGCAGAACGCATACAACCCTTGAACTTTTAGTGTGTTGAGAACCTTCTAAGTGTTGAGTCTAGAAGCCACTGCTGTTGGCTTTCTGTAGGGGAAAGAATTCTGCAAATTCATTGATTAATCACTTGAAGTCAGCTGTTGTGCTATTAAGATTTTCTTGTTGCTCTGAAAAGGTAAGACGCAAAAACAACTGTTTGGATTCCATGCATCCTGTTTGTCAGAACGTCCTGATAGTCACTGGGGTCTTTCACGCACCAATACTGGAAGCCAAGGAATCAAGAAATGGGGTTCCACCTCCGCTAATCCCTTCCCCCTGATATTACCAGCATATGATGTCTTCTGCTTTATAGAAAAGCTCATGAGGTCCCTTAAAAATGTCTTTTCTCCATCTCCCAGTCTGCATTTTTTCACCTCCCCTTCCCTCCTTCACTCTCTCACTTGCCAACCTCGCCAGCTGTGGTTCTCGAGCCCATCTCTTCCCACGACCTGGAAGCCTTGCTTCTTCATTTCTTTTTTTTTTTTCCTTTTTTCCTTTTTAAATTTTTCACTCCTTGTTCCCTGCTTAATCCTCTTCTGCCTGCTAGGGTAGAACATACTTTCCTATATTTTGATTATCAGTATGGTTTTTCATGCGTAGATCTTTGTCCCACCACTTACTGAATAGGTCAGCTTTTCCCCACTGGTTGAAAAAGCTACTTTTATCACATATAAAACCTCCACGTATATCCTAGTGATCTATTTCTACATTAACCATACATTCATAGTTTAATTAAACTAAATTACTATAGTTTAGTACATACTTTGAAACGTTTCTTCTTTAAACTTTCTTTAGCTATTCTTACACTCTTAGCACAACCAAGTTCCTCAATAAAATTCTCTTCGAACTTTGTTCAGGATTGTGTTGAATGTACAGATCAGTCCAGGAAAAGTTAAAATCTTTGCAGTCAGTATTTCCGTCCGGGAGTATGTGTTATTCATGTCGATTTAACACATTTTTGGGGTTAAATTTGTTTCTAGCTATTTGATAGTTTTTCTGGGTATTGTTAATAGATATCTTCTCAAATAGATACACAGAAAGTAAAATTGTATATTTAATTTGTACTGGGCTACACTATGCAATTTCTGTTCTTAGTATTTTATTGATTTTCAGTTAATTGTCTTCGTTTTTAGGTATAACAACCATAGCATCTGAAAATGTAAGTTCCCCCATTTCTATTTTCACTCTAAGTATTTATACTTTGTATCTTTTCTTCCCTCCAATTCTTATAGATCGCATTTCTTTGTATTGTTTTATTTCATTTGCTAGATCTTCCAGAACAATACTGAGTAATACTAATGAAAGCAAGTATTCTTGTCATGTCCCCACTAGTCATGGGAATTATTCCAAGTATGATGATTGCTGTGGGTTCAAGTACACAAGTTTTATCAAGAAAGTTTTCTTCTATTCATAGCTTACTAGGATTCATTTTTTAATTTAGAAAAACGTTTAATCAAATGTGATTTAGGAATCTAGTTTATCTCCTTTAATCTATTAATGTAGTAAGTACATTAATAAATATCCTAATTTTAACTATAAAATGAGTTGGGAAAGTTTCCCTTTCCATGTTCCTTAAGAGTTACTTAAAGTCTTGATAGAATCCATCCACGATACCACTTGGACTGGGGCCTTTTGAGAAGTAGATTTTTGACAATCTTTTCTATTTTTCTTTGGTTATTAGGCTTTTGAGGTTTCCTTCCTCTTTTTAAGTAGATTTCAATAATTTAAATTTTCTCAGGCACTTATCCATTTCAACTAGAGATTTATTGAAGTGTCTTTTCCCATAATTCCCCCCAGTTTATGGCTTGTCTTCTCTTGACATTGTCTTTTGCAGAGAAGTTTTTAATTTTAAATTAAAATTCAATTATTTCTTTCATAGATGGTGCTGTTGATGTTGTATTTAAAAAGTCATTGCCATTCCCAAGGTAATCTAGGTAGTCAGTCTCCAATGTTATCTTCTAGGAGTTTTATAGTTTTGCATTTTACATTAAGTCTATGATCCATTTTTAGTTAATTTTGTGAAGGGTGTGAAATCTGTGACTAGATTCATTTTTCTGCATGTAGATGTCCAGTTGTCTCAACACTAGTTATTGAAAAGATTATTTTTGCTTCATTGTATTGCTCTTTTACAATGTTGACCATATTTGTGTGGGTTTATTTCTGGGCGCTCTATTCTGTTCCATTGGTTTATTTGTGTAGTCTTTCACCAATACCACACTGCTGTGATTACTGTGGCTGTACAGTAAGTCTTGAAGTTGGGTAGTGTCAGTCCTCCAAATTTGTTCTTGCCCTTCAATATTGTTTGCTATTCTGGGTCTCCTGTCTGTCCATATGAACTTTAGGGTCTGTTTGTCAATATCCATAAAAAACACTTGCTGGGATTTTGATGAGGATTGCATTGACTCTAGAGATTAAGGTGGAAAGAACTGACATTTTCATAATATTGAGTCTTCCTATCCATGTACATGGAATATCTCTCCATTTACTTAGTTCTTTGATTTCATGTCAGAGTTTTGTAATTTTCTATTTCGTTATATTTATACCTGAGTATTTAATTTTTTTGTCTTCTAATATAAATGGTATTGCTTCTAATTTCATTTCACTTGTTGATTGCTCATATACAGGAAAGCAATTGATTTTTGTACATTAACTTTGCATCCTTCAACCTTGCTGTAATTGCCTATTAGTTCCAGCAGTTTCTTTTGGTCAATTCTTTGGATTTACTAAAGGCAATCATGTCATCTGTGAACAAGGACAGTTTTACTTTTTTCCTTTCCAATTTGTATACCTTTTATTTCCTTTTCCTGTGTTATTACATTAGCGAGGACAGTGTTGAAAAGGAGTGGTGAGAAGGGACTTCCTCGCCTTGTTCCTGACTTTAGTGGGAAAGCAGTGGTATAATTTTTAATGTTTTAGAATTCATTAAAATTTTTCTTTGTAGGTTAATATGAGGTAATTTTTTGTAAATGTAATGCATTTGAGGAAAATGAATTCTCTTTTTTAGGTAAAATATATTTATATATACATGTACATATATATACACGTATCTGTATATATACACATACACATACACATATTCCTACAGATCAAGCTTGTTAATTAAGTTATTCAGATATTTCATGTCCTTCCTCCTTTTTAATTGATATGAAAAATTACTTCCATAGCATTATAGCTCTTAGAAATGTAAAAAACATCAAAATAATCAGACCCAGATAAGCAAAGTATTTTTTTCCCCTATTATAGTTGAAACATTGAAAGCCAGTAAGGTTAAATGATTTACCTGAGAATGCACAGCTAATGAATAACAAAATTAGGGTTAGACCCCAGGCCATGGAATGAAAGTATAAACAGGATGCCTGTCAAGGAGGGTGTCCGTTATTTTTCCTCTTCAAAGATAAACCACATTAATAATATAGATCAATGCCATAGTCAAGAACCATTGCTACTAATTAGAATGTTGACTTCATCCCCTATAAGATGCCTTTCTTTTTTTGTTTCTTAGAGAAGTAGAAGGTGAAATCTTCAAGTTGGAGATGCTACTTGAAGATGTTCAAGAGAAAATCGATGAAAGCAAACCAACCTCAGCTCGCCCTCTTCCCCTGAGTTCTCCAACCATCCTGGAGTTGGCATCCACACCCTCTCCACCCTCAAATGAGGTAATACGGCAACCTACAGCCCCATGTCTTGCCAGGAAAAATGGGTTTTGTGCATTTATAGAATTCTAATTCATGAAATCACTGAGTTCTATTTTAATATCTCATGAAAATTTAACTTTCCAAAGTCCCATGAGTCATATTATTTAAAATGGAACCAGCTTTTAAAAGTTAGAAGCTATTTCAAGTGCCGGTTTTTGAAATATTAGTTTAGGCTGTAACAATGCAATTCAAACTGATGAACCACTTAAGAGCTATTTCTTCTGTATGAATAACAACATTTTTGTGAATCGTGCCTGGAAGAAATAATTTTTCCTCTTAATGGTTTTATACTCCCTCTTTTAAATAAAGAATAACACACTCAGTGAAAGAGCCACTTACACGAATCCACTTCTGCGCTTCTCTCAAATTAAATTCTTTTTGGATTGTCTACAGAGGCAAAATTAGGAATTCAAATCAATCACCTCTGTCTTTCTATACTTTTGTTTTTGTTAGCCTCAACTCTCAGAATGTTTCAGACTAAATTAAAATTCTGAGAAACTGAATCATCTGGATAATTGCCTTAAATTGATTCTTTTGTTTCAGATAGTATTGGAAGACACAGCCTGTGGCTGATATTCAAAACTTAAATAGGTTTCTGTCAGAGTAAAGTACAAGAAGTTGAAGATTATATAAATATTAGCCCTTCCAAAGAAGTGTGCTTGCCTCCTCAAAACACTTACTGCCTAGCAAAATCTTATTCATTCAAGGCCTAGTTTCAGAGTTGGACCACTTATAGAACCTTCACACACAGCCCCTGCCCCCATCCCAGGCAGAATTCTTTGCTCTGGCCTCTGTGTCTCCACAGCACTATGTCTGTTTAGGCATTGAGTCTTTATACCTGTTTTTGTATTCCAAACACCTGACTGAATGCCCAGTGTGGAGTGAATGCTCAGCATAGCAAACTCTGAGCCACTGTGGTTTTAAGTAGAGATTTCAACCTTTCAAAAGCAGGATTCAAGGTTCACAGCACGTTGCCGCTTTAGTCAAGAACCCACATTAGCTTTGAGGTGGTGTGAGAGAGCCTCATGATTCTGCCCAGCAGCTCCCGCAGGCCTGGGTTTGCTCTTCTTTACTATGTCAAGTTTATGGTCCCAAGTTTATAGTAACTATTGTGACATGATGAGAACTCTATAATTTTGTGATAAGTGGACCTGAAAAGAGAGTCTACGACTATATACTATTATTCATTCATTCTGCAACTATTTATTGCTAAATGCTAGGCACTCTTCTAGGTATTGGGGATAAATATAAAAAAGGCAGACAATCACCTGCCCTTAAGGTGCTTACATTTCTGTGAGGGACACATACAATGAACAGATATAATTAGCATGTAATTACAGAATGTTAAAAGGGCTACGTAGGAAGTAATAATATATTCCTTATGACTTTGAATCCAGACTGCTTCCGTCCAGATACTGGCCTGTCACTTATCAGCTCTGTGACCTTGGGAAAGTTACATAACTTCTCTGTGCCTCAAGCTTCCTCCTCTGTAAAATGAGAATCATTCCATGCCTAAGCTTCCAACTCCTCTTCTGCAAAGAGTCTTTGCCAACTATAATGTAAGGCTCGGAACCAGAAGACTTACTATTGTTTACTGTTTGTGATTTTGTCATCGTTTTAGACCCATTATTTCACACTTGTAATGCATCATCTCTAACTGCTTTCCACAGATCAGGCATCACCCGGAAGCTGAAACGGTTTTGAGGTCCAAATGAACTAATATAGGTAAAATACTTAAAACTGGGCCCAGAGCATAGTAAGCACGTTAGCTAGGTGTTAACTACCACACTATTAAGGGATGTGCTACGACCAGAAGTAGCTCATTGTGGGAGGGTAAGGCCACTAGGGAGAGATTCAGGGTAGGTTTTTCAGAGGTCAGATTTGAACTGAGTTCTTGGGGACAAGGAAAAGGCAACTAGGGAACCGAGTCAGGAAAGCGACTCCAGGCGGAATGGAATGGTGCCTTAGGGGTGCCGTGGAGATCCGTAATGACTTTGCAGACTCACCTCCCGCAGGTCCAAAACCCTAACCGCAAATCCCTCTGTGTGGCTCCCCAAATTCCCAAGGAGCACCCCACCCCCCTTGGGGCCCTGGGCCCGCGTGGGGGGCAGGGCGCCCCGCACAGCCGCGGGAGGACCCCTCCTCTGAGAACCTGAGCTCCCGGCCCGCAGACCTGGCAGGGAGGGCAGCGAGAGGCCCCCTCCCACGCGGAGGTCCGGGGGTCGAGAAGTGGGCCTGCACCGGGAATGCTGAATTTAAAGTCCCTAAAACTGTTCACCAGGTTAAAGAAAAACCAAATAATCCCCAAAGCGGAAATCCAGGTAGCTCCAAAACTGATCCTAAAAGTCAAACTGCCCGCCCCAGTTTTTTTAAAAAACAGACCAACCAGATCAAATGGCCTCAAGGTTCGAGAACGTCCACGGCCCTCCGGTCACTGCTCACGCTGAGCATCACGTGATGCTGCTCTGCCTCTGACGAGCTTGCGACCACCTACCTGGCCCTTTGCTCACAGGCATCCTGGGCCTCCGTGCTGGTGAGAGCTGCTAACGGCTTGCCCTTCCCACCTCACCTCGCACTCTCAGGGGGGCCTTGCAGAGGCAGCTGTTCTGGGCCGCAGCAGGCCTAGGAATCACCTGCGGACCTGACTGAAATGGGGATTTTGACTGCGTAGGTCGGGGTGACTCTGCAAGCCTGCAGTTCTGACACGCTCCCAGGTGATGCCAATGCCACTTCTGGGGGCCACACTTTGAGATGATTTCATTATGAATGAACTGGGAACACTGGGATTAAAAACCCCTGGGTCTAAAACGATAATGTCAAAATTATAATAAGCAGTAAACACTAACAAGTCTGTTGGTTCAGAACCTTGCAGTTTGTGAAGACTTTTTGCAGAAGGGGAGTTGCAGACTGAGAAAGGTGAGAAGACTTGCCCAGGGCAAATGACAGGAGACATTGGATGCTGGGTGTCCCAAGTCAGGCGGTTCCTCCTGCATTTTGCTGATGTAAATCTACCTAAAATGTGAGTGCAGAGTACCCCTGTCAGCCTGGAACTAGCAGAAAGCACAGTGGGGCGGAAATAGAAGGGGAAAAAAAACTTTACTATTTTAAATTACAAAAGCAACAACATATGCTTATGAAAAGAAAATCAGAAAATAGAGAAAAGTATGAAGCATATCTCACTGAGAAAACATAACTGATATTTTAGTATATATCTGTCCAGCTTTTTTTACTTTATTATTTTTTAGGTGAGGCGACCCTTGGTGACCTCACCGATTACAAGGACCTTGTCAGTTTACAATCCCTTATTTTTTAGGCCTACAGCTCTGGTCTTCCTAGGTGGTCTCCCATCAAGTACTAACCAGGCCCCAACCTGCTTAGCTTCCAAGACAGATGGCATGGGCTTGTTCCCGGTAGCATGGCCGTAGGCTATCCAGCCTTTTTTTTCCGTCTGCACACACTGGGGATCTCAATGCATCACTTAGAATAAACCCACAGTTCTTCTTTTAAAGAACTGCATCATATTTCCATATATGGATATCCCCTATTCATTTAATCCGGCTGTTTTTTAGTGGACATTCACTTTTTTCCATTGCTTTGATAGTATCAACACTGCCTCAGGTGACACCATTTTGTACGCAAACTTTTCCCATAGTTCATTATTTCCTTAGGATACAAACCTCGGAGTGCAGTTTGTGGTTTAAAGAGTACACACCATAGACTCAGGCCGACTGGCCTTCGATGGAGCATGTCCCGCCGCCGGCCCACGGCCCCCAGAGCGCTGCAGGGGAGGCGGTGCCTCCTGCTGACGCACCCACTGGTGTTGGTTCTTTTTCTTCCTAATCTTTGCTTAAGTGATAAGTGAAAATTAGCATCTGTATTTCTTTGACTCTTTGTGAAATTGAACCATTTTCCCATGTTTCTTGGCTGTTTCCAAGTCTTCTTCGACAACATCCACCTTTTAACTCATGTTTTGCAAAACTGAAAGCACAGTCAACTTTTTTTAAAAAGGCAGGCAACTGGGAAAATATTAAGAGCAAACGAAGTTCGACATTGAGATTTTTATCATACAAAGTGCTCTGACTAGTGCACAGAGGAGCAGAATGTGGTTATGAGCACAACCTTATGAGCTAAGGGGAGAATCCCAGCTCTGCCACTTAGTCTGTGTGACCTTGCCAACTTGCTCAAATTCTCTCAGCCTCTGATTTCTTCACCATTAAAATGGAAACATGCTGAGATGATGGGAAGGACTACAGGAGGCCATGTGAGAATCATCTGGCATAATAAGCCATCAGCAAATGGTTGTATTTATTAATGAGGAAACACTGAAATCCTCCAAAAAAATTAATGGACAAAAGATAGGAAATAAAAAGTCACAGGTAGGAAATACAACGAACAAATAAGCATATGGGAAAACATTTATCTCCTTTAAAAACAGGAAATGCTAATCAACACGAGATGCCACCACCACTCCTTTCTAAATTAACAAAAACATTTTCAGGTGATGATTCCTGATGCTGAGGAGAGTGCAGGCAAACCCAGCGGCCCACATGGTTTGTCGGTGGCTGTGTAATTCGTACTTTTGTGGAAAGCAATTTGGCAATTCGTATCATCACACAAACATGTTTGCAAATTTTGACCCAGACACTTCCTAAGGCAGTAATTCAAATATGGAAAAAGCTATCTGTACAATGATTCTTATATCAGCATCGTTTATATTGGTGAGAAAAGCGCTTTATTCTTTATGTAAAGAGTAAACTTACAGTAAGACATACACACGGGGTGTGTCAGCTCTTGCAGGTCAGTATTACTTTGTGTGTGTGTGTTAAAAAGGACATAGGAACAATAATTTAGGCCTCTAGATAGTCTCGAAACCTGATTTAATTAATAGTTGAATGCACATCTTTGGGAAAGCTTTCAGAGCTCCGCTAACCAGTGGTCAGACTGACAGATTTAAAAATCATCTTCTAAAGTCTGTCCACCCTCTGGTGGAGCATCGGGTCATTTGAAAAAGAAGGGGGAAATGGGGAAAGTATCCTCTGATCTGTAAACTAGATTTTAAAATCTGGTTGGAGAAGGAAAGAAGTCAAGCCAGTGTTGCAGGTTCTTTTTCTGAGCCCCAGGCCTTTACAGCTGAGACCCCCCCTGAGCAAGGAATCAGAGGCAGCAGCCCTGAGACGGTGAGATCAGCCAAGCCTGAGCTGCTTGCTGGGCTGTGCATGAGCAGCCAAGGGATGAGTCACTTCCTCGGTCCCAGCCACATCTGTGTGTGCTTTGTGGTGCAGGGGGACCCCAGCAAGGCCTCCGGAAAGCAGAAACATGCAGAGACAACCAGTCGGAGCTGTGCCTTCTGCCATCAGACCTGTGAATGGTGAGGGCTTTTTGCTGCTGAACTCCCAGGGTGGGTGGGAGCCAGTACTGGGACAATAATTCCAGTGAGAGTGGGCGTCAGCGGACTGACCCGGTGCCAGAAGCCACCGGCTGAGCGCACAGCCCCGCCTCCCTCCCAACTTAAATACCTCCAACAGTGCCTCTCCGCTGGGGACAGCATCCAAGTTACCAGGGAGATTTTTAAATAATGCAAGTGCCTCAGCCCCGCCTACTCTATCAGCTTGCCAGGGGTGGCGCAGTGGTAGGAACGGTTGTTTTAAATCTCCCCACGTGATTCTGATAAGCCCCTTGGTTAAGAATCGGGCGTAGAGCATGCAGAAGGATGGGGGGCTGGCTGCAGGCTCCCTTTGAACATTGTCCAGGAGGCATATGATTGTACACCACTGCATACCAGCGCCCACCGTCACCACTCTTCGCTTGTGATGAGTGAAAATCTTCCCAGTTGAGTCCCAACCCTGCCCCCTGGTCCCACCTGAAATAAACCTCATTTCACATCTCAGGGCTTACTTCTCCCCATTCCTCAGGAGAAATCTTCCAGATAACGCGTTGTAAATCATGTGCAAAGCTGTCAGTACAGTACCCTAAAGAGAAATCTTCAATGTTTAAGAAACTCTCATTGGATCAACTGTTAGCCCAGGTGGATTCAGGATCAGGCATTTGAAGCTTCTGTCAGTGAGCGGAGGCAGCACCTCCGCGCTCAGGAGGCGCGGTGGCTGATGGCACACCTGGCTAATCTACCTTTGAGAGGTCAAGAGTCAAGGAGGGAGGAGCTGTTTAGCAACCACTGTTAGGTGTGCTCGGGTCGGCCCCTAGGAGAAGCAGAGGACAAGGTCTGAAAGACCGAAGCTTCCTCGTAGGAAGCTTTCCGTCGTGGGAACTGGCGC
This sequence comes from Macroglossus sobrinus, assembly GCA_004027375.1. Classification (NCBI taxonomy): domain Eukaryota; kingdom Metazoa; phylum Chordata; class Mammalia; order Chiroptera; family Pteropodidae; genus Macroglossus; species Macroglossus sobrinus. The sequence continues at coordinate 27,753 of PVKZ01001987.1, forward strand.
TCATCGAGAGCGTCTCACCCAGCTTCCGCCTGAAAGAGAAACAGCCCTGTGTTTGTGCTGAAATCACTAGGCGTCATCTGGGTGGGCCATTTCTTTAAACCAACATGTCAGTCATCAGCTTTGACTCTAAATACAAGAGGCACTAGTGATGCTTACTTTCTGAGTCATCCCATTCCTATTATTCTAAATTACTGAATTAAAATCTAGATTTTGAATTTTTATATGTTTATTAAGTATAATAAAAATAATCTGACATTTAAAAAACATGTTCATTAAGCATTCAAGGTACTAAGTGTTTCCCTTCCAAATTCCTGGTCTAGATCCTACAGAGCCACTTATGTACCAAGATAGGGACCTCTGTTCCAGAGTAAACTTACTCTTTTATGATGGACAAGATGGAAAGAAAAGCACTACCCAGTGTAAAATCAGATCTAACAGTGAATCTACTGCTGGGGAGTAATGAGACAGACACGATTTATAAATCGAAACCTTCGTAAACAACATAATCCCTGAGGAAATAATTGAACGAAGGGCCACATACCCTTTACTCTTTTAGAAGATTAACTCTCAGATGGGACGTGTTGTTTACGAGGCTTGCTGATGACATACTGTTTGCAGGATATTTGTGAAGTGGTACATACATGCGAATAACACACATGCTACAGTGAAGGGCTTCTCCCTTTGTGTTATTTCTGATGCAGAACTTTCAGCAACTAAACTTTCTTCTCAGGTAGAATTGCCCGTAGCTTGTTTGGTTTGGCAAGAAGCTTTTAGTGCACAAAAAAAAGCTTAAAAGAGGGAGAAAAGGTCATGTGTTGGACTGAACTCAAATTGAGCGAGATCCAAGCTTTCCATTTTGGAGAGCAGATGTTCAAATGCCCTGGAGGAGGAGGGTGCGGACAGAAAATGAGGTGTGAGGAAATAAGTGACTCAGGAGGAGAGCACGTTTTTCCAGGAGGAGGGGAAGAACCGGGCTTCACAGCCCCCAACTCCAAACTCGGAGCGCTGTGCCTCTCTCTCCCAGCAGCGGCCCAGGCCCAGGCTGACCCACATGCAGCTGCCAAGCCACACCTCAGGCTCACAGCCCACCCCCGGGGTCGGTCGCCCGCCAGCTCGCGGGCTCGGTCCAGGATATCTTCTTGGGCACAGTGCCCTCCACAGGAAGAATGAGCAACCTTCCCTGGGAGCTATTATTCTATCCCAGGGGCTGAGCAAGAGCTTTAAGAATTGTTATTAATCAGAATTCCTGTGAGGGAGTGAGGATTTTTGTGGAGGGAGAGGCAAAAGCTACAGCCAGGTCAGAAGAAGCCGCTGGTGACAATTTAGGGCATCTTTCTGATGCCCCCTGGTGGCCTCGTACAGCTTAAGTCAAGCCCAGAGGCACATTCCTCTGCCCACCGCCACCCTCTGGCCCCACAGACACTGCACAGCATCTACCCTACGGGACTTTTTGGATACACTCAGCTTGCACTTAGGGAGCCAAAGCCACGTGACCCAGTACTGCCATTTAGCACAGCTTCTTCCCTGATTTGAACTGATTTTGAGCCATGAATTTGGAGAAAACTCTAAATCTTAGAGTTCCATACTCCAAATTTCGATATTATGTATGTATGTGTGACGATGAGATATTATCCTCTAGTGAACAGATTTACTGTCACTGTTCGGTAACTATGATCTCATCAGGCCAAACTGTGGAGGGTACAATTTCATAGGGGAGCTCTCAGGCAGCAGGGACCCTGAGGATGACATGCCACTCGCTCCTACATTGTTCCAGGCTCTGATAGAAGAAATTTAACATTTCAGCTTTACCAATACTCTCACTCTCTCTTTTAGAAGTGTACTGAAAGCTTACGGGATCTTATGCACCTTTTTTAGGAGGCAAAAAGTGGAGAAAAAAGGCCATAGAAGGATCAGCTGCGGAAGGTTTCCCATTGTCCTCCAAGAAAAGGCACTGCACCCAAATTCAATCCTCAGTGAGTTGAGGGGCCTGGGGCTGTGGGTGCTCAGTGGGCAAGGTCCCCCTCCAAGGGATCTGCTCGTAGAGGGCCGGCCCTCGACGAGGGTGGCACATGATGTTTTCTGGTTTGTTTGTTTTTGCGAAATGTACGAATTCAAAATTGAATGAATTTAAATAAGATGCTGTCAAGTAGGGTGACCACGCCAGCAGCTGCTTCTGGCTGGAATCACGTGGCTCTGTGGACTCGGTCGTCGGTGGCCTCGGTGCTGCGTGTCACCATCTCCCAGTGTAACCCACAGTGCGAACCTGCCCCGGGGGAGCCGCTGCTGACCTGTCCGTGCGTTTCCCAGAAGACAAGAAAGTCAGGGCCGGGAGGAGACCCAGAGCCCCAGTGCATGGCATTCTGTGTTTTTCAGTCATAGGACATTTCCTCAAAGATGTTTTAAACAGAAGAACATTTCCTGGGTGGGGTCGAGGTGGGGCCGAGGCCTCCTTGCTCAGGCAGCTCCTGAGCGTGGAAAGCACCACCTGCGCCTCATCTACCCAGCTCATGCCTGAGGAAGCCGGGAGCCAGAGAGCTAACGAGGCTGGCTGTGTCCACACGGCCACTTAGCTAAGAGCCTTTCCTTCAACTCACTGTTGCTTGTCACATTCAGTTCTATTTCTTCTCTGTAGATGATGCATTTTATAATAATTAATAATAATAATAATAATAATAATAAATAGGTTTAGCTGATTGAATATTTACTATACCAAATGCTATAACAGAATAGAGCTTTTCAAAGTATGGTCAGAAGGCCTCTTGGGGTCCCTAACACCCTTTCGGGGGGCATGAGGTCCTCTCTTTTCTAGCTACATATCTATGCGAGGCCAATATTGCAACAGATTGAATGCAGATGCAGCTATGGAATCCAGCTGCTTTCTATTAAGTCAGATATTCAAGATACTTGCCAAAACATAAAACATGCCACTCTTCTAATTTTTTTTTTCAAGTTAGTTTTCATTAAAAAAATGTTATTTTGTTGGGCTGGGTGAAAAAGGTGAAGGGATTAAGAAGTATAAATTGGCAGTTACAAAAGAGTAATAAACATGTAAAGTACAGCATAGGGAATACAGTCAATAATATTGTAATAACTTTGCATGGTGCCATATGGGTAGTAGACCTACTGGAGGGATCACTTCATAAGGTATATAAATGTCTAACCACTATGCTGCACACCTGAAACTAATATTGAATGTCAACTATAACTGAAAAATAAAAAAATTAAAAAACATTATTTTGTTAATATAATTATTTTTGTTTTTCAATGACATAGGTATAATATTTTTTAAATTTCTCAGTTTAAAAAAAATGTTTTAAAAAGCCTCAGGACTGCCCATTCAGTCTTATATAAGCAAAAATAATTTGAAATTTATAGACAGATATTTCTCTATCAACCCACCTTCAGCTGACTGAATATTTTTACCACAGTTATATAAAATGGCATATATTATGATATATGATAGATAAAACTATATAAACAAAAGCTCTTTAGGGTCCTCAGTTTTAAGAGTGTAAAAGGGTTCTGAAATTAAAAATGTGAGAACTGTTAACACAGTGTATATCATTTAACTATCACAATATGTCTGTATGGTAGGAATTCTCATCTTTATTTTATAGATTAAAAAATGGAGGCTCAGAGAAATTGTCTCGCAGTGTCAAAAAAGGTGGTGTGTTACTTATCTACGGCTGAGTAGCAAAGGATCCCAAAACTTAATGGCTCAAAACAACAAACACCCACAGTCTCTGTGGGTCAGGAGTCTGGGAGTCGCTTACCTGGGTGGTTCAGGTGCAGTGTCTCGCACAAGGCTGCAGTCAAGACGGTGGCCAGCACTGGTGTCATCTGAAGGCCTGACTGGGGAAGCGATCTGCTTCCAAGATGGGCACTCACATAGCCACCGGCTGCTTGAGTGTCATTAAGACATGACAGTCAGTTCCTCCCAAGCGATCCAAGAGAAAGACCAAGAATGGAAACGTCATGGTCCTTTACGACCTCGTTTTGGAAGTTATATGTCATCACTACTGCTTTATTCCCTTTATTAGAAACAAGTCACTAAATCCACTCCACACTCAAGGAGAGAGGAATTAGGCTCGACTCTTTGAATAGCATGTCAAAAAATTATGGACGTATTTCCAACCATCATAGCTAACAATGGCAGAGCCAGGCGTCAAACGCAGGCCTGTGGAAGCTATGGCGCTTTGGACTGTATGACACAACCTTCTCAGGGGATGCCCCCGTCCTCTACCTGTAATTTTCTCGGGTTCAGGATCAAGAAGGCATTCAATGACGATGAACTGAGTGATAGTTGAGGAAGAAAAAAACCTTCCTAAGGCTCCTTCCATTTGAACTTACACTTGGAAAGATGCTGTTACAGTGAGTGTGGTCCTGAGTGCATCGAGGCCGGCGGCGTCGGCAGAGGCTTTGTCCCCTGGCCTCAGCACTCTTGGCTGAGATGCTGCCCGAACACCAAGCCTGACATGCTCACCCGCCTGGCCCGGATCCCATGCTCTGGCCTCGCCTGGAGCGCTCCACTGCCCACGGCCTGCCGAACAGGACCTGCACCAGGCACCAGACATGCATGCTCGCTGCTACTGGCCTCTCCACGGCACTGATGAGGGCGAAGCTGTGATTCAGGTTCCTCCATGAGCTTATGACATGAGGGAAAACTCTCTCTCCAACTTCCTGGTGACAAAATGTGAGCTCTTGGCCACAGCAGGGTCTGAGATGAGAACAGGGACGTATGAGAGCAAATCTGGGAAAACAACTACAAACGCAGGATTGTCTGACAATCCAGAGGGCCACGTTCTCAGAGAGCCACCCATTCAGCAGACCCTTACTAAGATCCACACGTGCCAGGCACATCTTGAGACTTCCACCTTGAGTCAGAACTGTTATCACCACATCTCTCAGCCGCCAGAAAGGGATCCCCAATGTCACTCTAGGCAGGCAACACCCCTGGGTAACATGGCTGGGGGAGCTGAGCACTGGCGTCTAATGCGTACCCGGCATTGCCACTCATTTTATGACTCTAATCCAGAAACTCACACTTCCTTTGTGTCTTTTGGCCTTTTCAGGCCCTGAAACAGGACACAGCTGCTATTTCACTTCTGGCACTGGACTACGGAGTGATAAGTGTGAGACCTGCGGCACTGAGGTTCACGGGTCCCCAGGAGTCTGCCATAAAGAACCACTGAAAGGTAAGGGCGACGGGGGGTGGCCTCGAAAAGAAGGCAGAAGAGGGCACGGCTGTTGTTCCCAGGCAATTGAGTTATTTTCAATCTTCTTTTTAGAATTTCATTACAGATACAACACCCCAGGACAGAATTACTTAAATCACAGCGAAAGACGTGCCTTTGTCCCGCTTCACTTTCTAAATGAAAATAAATATTCTTCACCTTGTAAGTACACCTCCTGTATAATCTAATCTTTGTAAGCATCTTAGTCCCCCAGTTACGGGAGACCCGCATCACCCTGGCCACTTCTTCCACTTGGGGTGCCCCCCGCTCTCCCCAGTTTGCTGCCCAGGCCTCCGGCATTCCTCTGACGCTTCCACATCCAGCCCTACTCCTGGATGGCAGCAGGCCGCGCTGAGGCTGGAGATATGAAATCCTAGCAAGAAAGGGCTTTGAAAGTTACTCAATGCGTTACCAGTGCCATCGGGTAGCAAATCATAAATATCTGTTGAACAAATCACCAACTGAATAATCACTAATATTATTATTTAAGAGTGGCAAAAAGTTTAACTACATCCCTGCCAACAGTAATCATGTAAAGAAACAGGCTATTTTTTTACAATCCTTAAACATCATTGCTAATCTCAATGCAAATTTTTGCTGTCTTAGAAAAAAAATCAAAATCCCACAAACATTTGTTTCTAAAGATGAGTAAGTCATGGCTCCTCCCAAGGCGTTCACAGTCTATTGTGAGAAAGGAACTCATACTGAAACAAGGAAAGCTCGCAGCAAAATGCGCTAAGAACAGAGGAGGGAAGGAAACACTCCTCGTTTTGCCCCTGGACAGCCACACCTGATTCTCTGACATCCCTTTCTGGTGGGCAAGTTCGTACCTTTTCCCCTCCCTGGAGACAGGCCACCAGGAAAACGTTTCGTACCTCTCACAACTGCCAATGTCCAAGACTAAAGAATGTCATTTACCTGCTGTGTCAGCTGAGCCTCCTCTACCCGTTTCTCGCTGCCAAACCCTCCAGTTGTACTGTCAAGGTGACAGCAACTCTGCAGAAGCAATGGGGCAGTTTTCTTTACTATGTCCTTGGTCTTTGGGTCTATAGATCACGAAACCTATTATTCAAATATATGGTAAGCAGCTGAGTCATCTGATCTTGAACTCCATTAGTAAACATACAGTGGGCAAGAGGGCAGGAGTCACAGGGAGGCATTGCTTTGTGTTAAAAAAAGAAGCTTCCAGAAGTTGGAACAAACAGAAAATGGAGTGGGTTGCCACGGGAAGTCGAGCCCCATGTCTAGACTGTGCGACAATGTGCTTTGTCAGGACATTGTACTATGGAGACGGGGCTGGATGGAGCAGGATCAGATGACTCTGTGGTCCTTTCCGACTCTGAGTTTCTGTGTTTCAAATAAAATCCAAAATGATATTTGGAGACTACTGAAGAATTAAGACTGAGCTCATCGTGCCTCTGTACATCACGACAAGTCTGGGGGGTTGGCATGACTACATTTGGACTTTCTGGCTACTGCTTCGAGAGACCAGTGAATAAGACAGGAGAGCTGGAAAGAGGAAGGGGAAGACAGAGAAGAGAGGAAGAGGAAGAGGGGTGACTTTCCTACATTTATTTTCTTTTCTGTTTGGTCTCTATTTTCTAGATTTGTCTTAGTGACATGCTAGTTTCTAACTCCTAGAGTTCTTGCTCCTAAAGACGGAAAGAGCTTGAGAAACACAACTGGTTCAACCTGTTGGAAGATGGATATCTCTCTATTTTCAGATGCAGTAGTCAGACATGCCCAGGTCACACAGAGAGCAGCTGGTCTCTTGTCTGCTAAACAAAACCCCTTTAAAAGTTGGATTTCTTTTCCTGAATTCTTCGAATGAAAAATATGGGATAGAAAGTTCTCTGTTTTTTATGTTCCCTGATTTTCTTAATAAATTTTTATGCAATATTTCATCCACACAGAAAAGTTTACAAAATGATACCCACCATTTGGGGATCATTTTTGATGCTCTGAATTTAATCACAGCTAATATTTTTCAGCTTGTTCAAAACCAGAATGGATCTGTTCCCGGAGAGCAAATTCGAAATCTTCTCAAGATGAACACGAGCTTGTACCAGCGAGGTAAGTATTTATTTTATTATTATTATTGATAACAAAAATGGCTACCCATTGGTCATGTGCATACTATGTGCTTATAGTACATTTTTACGCACCCACGATGATCTAGATCATAAATAGAGGCGGGCTTCAAAGTTAAGTCTGGCTAATACTTCAATGACTCATTTATTCTTTCAACAAATATTTGCGTGTCAATAGCAGGGTGCTGTGCTAGGTGCTGAGGATAGTAATGAAGTCAACTATTGTCTCTTCATGGAGCTTACTTTTTTGGTAAATAAGCCAGTCTTTGTTAAGTGCCAAGAGGTGGGCATAAGAGTGCTAGTACCTAATCTGGGGGTTAGGGAAGCTGAGCTCCAAAGGTTATGTATGAACAAACCAGCAAGGAGATGCAGGGGTACGAGGGAGGGGCACTCCAGGCTCAGAGAGCTTCCTGACGTGAGAAGCCCCTTGGTGTACTCAGGGACGGTCTGGCTGGAGCCTGCGACAGGCAACAGGCGGTAGCAGGGGGATGAGATGGGGCTGGTGGGACGGCTGGTGGGACAGGCAGGGCCAGGCTGTGCAGGGGCTTGTCAGTGACAGGGATTTCAGACTCTTGGGTAAAACGGGAAGTCAAGAAAGTCTTTCAACCAAGGAGTTCTTAAAGTTTTTAGTGTTTTAAAAGATCACTGTAACTGCTGAGGGGGAAAGGATGACAGGAGTCAAAGGTTGGAGGATGGAGACCAGATGCCTCGGAGAGATAATGGAATGGCAGCTGGGCCAAGGATGGTTGAAATGGGAGGAGACATGTCTAGTATTCAGGATTTGCTTTAGAGGCAGAATCAGTCGTGTAGCAGAGTGGTCAAGAGTTTGGCCTCTGAACTCACACTCAGTCTGAACCCACTACCCTCTACCTACTGCAGTGCAGGGTTTAAGAATGTGGCCTCTGGAGATTCCTTGGGTTTGCATCTTTGCCCTGGGTTCTTGGGCGGGTTGCTTGACCTCTGTACCTCCCTTTCCTCCTTATATTTCTCAGTTATTCTCCAAATGAGAGTAATAGTGCTGGATCCATTGAGGATTGAGCCCATACATAAAGCACTTAGGAAGGTGCCTGATTCATATAAGCACGCAGCAAGTGATGGCTGTTACTGCTGAGAGTGGTGACTGGATGTGCGGACACAGGGCACTCTGAAACCCACGCCCTACCCGCTGCGCTGCACTGCCACGCCTGCCCGGTTTTTCATTCGCTAGTTTTTCATTCGACACTGAATCACTTCTCAACTGGAGGACAGATCCGATGTGCTGAACCAACTCGCAGAGCCAACTGATGTTAACGTGGCAGTGGCAGTGGCAGGGGGAGAGGGAGGAAGAAAGGCTTCAAGTCACAAGCATTTGAAGTCAGACTCTGTGGAGCTGATACTGCTCACAGTGTCTTATGTACTGAAGAAGAACCCCAAACGCTTGATAGGAGGACTCTCAAGCCAGGCTGTGACGCTGGTTCCACGGCCGGCCTGTCAGGCAAGGTTTTGTGGTGTCCCTTAGGGCCCCTAATCACGGTTGTGCAAAGCGTTCACTCCAGGTAGTGCCCTTCACGAAGGCTTTGTGAATGAAACCCCCAGAGCTAGGCAGGGTGCAACCTGCATAAGTGTGCACAGTGGCCCTGGCACCCCTCATTCACCCACCACAGACACAGGACCCTCTCTAAGGGACGGTTATGGTGTCACAGTCCGGGGGAGCCTGTTTACTTAGAGAGGTACTTCTATTTTCCTACTGCTGCGAGTTCACTAGCGCGAGAACTCAACTAAAAGTGCCTGGAGCTGGCAGATTGGAGTGTTTTATAAATATACAGGGTAAAACATTGACCCCATAACAATGAAGACCGAATAAGAAGCTCTTTGGAGTCCTGCCTCTTTCAGTGTCAATGGAAAAGGAGTGAGATCCCGGGAGGACACGCCCTTCACGGTCCTGGGACCCACCTTTTCCTGAAGCTCGGCCACGGGCAGCCGGGCAGCAGCACAGGGCCTGAGAGCTACAAAGGCGAAGGGCGTCCGGAGGCCTCACCTCCCCCACGCAGCACGGGGCGGGCCGAGCCACGGCGTGCGCTGGCGCCGTACACAACTGTCAACGTGCTTTTGCCTTCCAGAAAAAATCTTAAGGCTTTCACGACCTATACAGTTCAGACCTTGCTACACCCTCACCCTATTTCCACTCTTGCAGGATTTCTGGAAGCAAAAACTCGAGCAACTTTAGCAGTACTGAAGAAACGAAATCTGAGGTGAGCACGCAGGAACAAGACATTAAAATGAACCCTTGCAGCTTGTGTTTGTTCTCGATGACCACAAAACTAATGGCTTTAAAACCCTTACAGTATGGGGGCATCATAAAATGCTCTACTAATAACAATGTGTGCTCAGCACGAACACAAGGCCAGAGCAACCACATGGTTTGCATTATTCCTAAATTGTTCCAAGGGGAATTTCCTGGAAAAAGCGTTTTGTGGGTGTGCCTCAGCTACAGGACGCCCCTGGCCCGAGCATGAAGGCACTGAAGCCAGCTCCTAGCCACTCACAGGTCTGTTCCAATGACACCCGGGATAGAGCTGCCAGCTGTTCCTATGTTCAAATCAGTAACCCGAATCCCAGGCCACTTTCAAATGCTTCCATGTCCATGCGCTGTATCCGAGGGCCCTCTCAGTGGTTATGTCCCTAAGTCCCCTTTGCTGACCCCCAAAAGCTTTTCTTTCTCAGAGATCTCTTTCTCCAAAGCAGGGAAACAGCCCAGCAGGTTGCTGACCTAACCCTCTGATTCATGCTCATCAGTCACATGTTAGTCTTTTTTCTGTCACTTCCCCCCCCAAAATATATTCCATCTCAGACTGGTTTCCTAGGAAACCAATCCTCAAAAACAGACTAGGTGGAAAATACAAGACTCTAAAAATTCCATCTCACAGTATTTAATAAAGAGAACCCAATTAACAGAAACAGTAGCAAATTTATGTAATTAAAACGTGTGGACTTTTCTTTTGTAGGTTTTAAACTTGTCTTTGGATTATGCCCTAAGGACAGCAACCATTTTGAAAGAGACTACTGATCAAATGATTAAAACTATTGCAGAAGACCTTGCTAAAGCACAGAGATGGAGGAATCAACTGAAATACTAGTTTGACCCAAGGCAACCAAGGATTTTTTAAAAAGCAAAGAAAACTTGATCTTTCCCTTCCCCCGAGTATTTACTTATTACACAATTTAGGAAGATTGTGATAGGAAGATTATTTCTACAAAACACATTCAAATCATAAGAAAGGAGGGACACACATTGCTTAAATGAAAAAAAAGGGAATATGATTCTTAAAAATCAAACCAAGTATTTATTTAAAAATAAATTCTTAACTCCTAATTCTTAACTCCTGATAAAAGAAATCAAAACAGTAAAATATACCTTTACCTTTTAGTATGTCAAAAAGAAAGAAAGAGAGAAAGAGACAGACAGACAGACAGGCAGACAGGCAGGCGGACACCGACTTAGTGTAAGTGAGGATGGGGAAGAAAGGTACTCTCCTACACAGCCGGTGGAAGTAGAAACTGGTACAATCTTTTTGGACGGGAACTTGATAATATCTATCAAATTCTACAAACTCTAAAAGCACTTACCCTCTGAGCAGCAATTCTACCACTAGCAATTCGCTTCTCGGGTAGTCACACAATAGGCCCCCCTAAGTGTGGAAGGATGGCCACCAGAGCCCGATGGGAATATCCCCAAGTGGAACTGATCTAAATATCCTATGTGATGATTTGTAAGTAACAGCAGTCATACAATGAATACTCTGCGGCCACTGAAAAGAATGAGATGGATTATCTGCAAGGTAATGAAAAAAAGCACGATACCTAACAACAAATACAGTGTGACCTATTGTGTTTTTCAAAGGGAATATATACTTTCTGGAAAGCACACAAAAATATTCAGTGGACCTCTAAGAAATGGAACTGGGAGTTTTGTGGGGACGAGGAGGATTGTTACTTTTCGTTGACTTTCTGTATTGTATAAAATTATGATAGGTTTATAAATTATTTGATTAAAGATCTCTTGAAGTCAGAAATATGCAAAAACGATAGATCCAGATTAATAAAATTTGGGACAAAAGTGAAAAATTATTACAACTGTAGACCAGAGATTAAGTAAATTTATAACATTTCGTGTTGAATGTCAGAACAAGATTTGGATTTGCCCTTTAAGGCTGATTTATAATCTCCTTAATGACAGAGCAGCAAATTACTGGTCCTTTCCCTCTTTCCTGAGGCCTCCATTCACTCCAAACATTCACCATATGGCTTCCCAAACCCCAGAGCTTTGCTCAGTGGGAAAGAGTGAGTTGAATCTATTCCCACTTTGAAGATTTTTGTGCTAAGGCAGCTGCTATTTGTCTAGCTGGCTGGAGAATGAGCTATTTTTAACTTTGGGGCTTCAAAATTGGTTTTGGGTACCGTGAAAGAGAAAAAGCAGACACTAGCCTGAAGATAGCTCTTTGTGGCTAAATTTACCTTAAGCAGTGGCACTATAAGACAGTGAAGACTGGTAGTAGTTATTTTAAAAGAGAAAAAGTAACTCAGACTGTATGTACTAAGAGCTTCTAGGTAAATCACTTAGCTAAATATAATCAAAACTTGATAACCTGTTTTATGTGCCAAGTATCACTAACCTGTCTCCAAGTTTAAAATTACACACATCTTGAAGTATTCTTAAACAATTCATTAGTTCTAAACCTTTTTCAGTTTCAATCATCTTTGAGAATCTGAAAATACATGAACACATGATTTTGCAACAATTTTTAAAAGTTCATGGACATCTAAAGCAAATCCATAGAACTCAGGTTAGAGAGGACTACCATAAACGAATGTTCCCAATCCCTCAAATTACCCTTAAAAGAAATTTACTATTGTAACCATTTTTTGATATAAAAATATGACCCATCTCTGCTTTATTAAACTGTATTCTAAATAAATTTTATATTTTTTGATGATTCAGGGCCACTAGGAACAATCGTTGCTACATGACTAATTCAAGAAACAAATAGGGTAATGTCCTTATGGTGTTCTGACACAGTGCTACTAGGCTGTGATTTACAAGGATAATTTTAGAGGATTCTGTAGCCTTGACTGTCTCCTCCCCCATTCAGCTTCTCTGTGTCAGTGCTGACAGACTTCTCTTCTAATTCTGCTGCAGCAATAAACCAGAAAAACAAGCTTGGTAAATGATTTTATCTCTAACACTGAGTCAAGGGGCTCGGGGTTGCTGAGGGCAACGGGCGTTGTAATGAAACTGGAACAGTGGCAGTCCCCTCAGTGCAGAGGCCTCTTTGTGCTTGCTTCCTGCTCGAGGCTGCCAAGACCGAGATAGCAGGCCAAGGTGGGGCTGCAGAATCATCCTTTCACCTTTATGAGAGTGTCCAAGCCATCCACTTTAGTTAACTATCAGATTGTACAAATGAAAACTAATCATTTTATCATTCCTATTATAATCTTGTTAATAATAATTTAAAATAGACCTAATTCATACTAAAGATGAATAGGTATTTATACTTACTACCCAAACTCTTTGGTAGTAGAAATTTACTGTGGAAGAAGAGTCCTTGCTCCCTTGATTTTAAAGAAATTTGCCTGCATCTTGATGGGATTCACACGGGGTACCAGATACCTGTAGCAGAACTGAGTTATGGAGGCATTGCATCTTACAAAATAAACTGCCAGGATCCAGGCCATTTGGGCTCGTATCCGAGAATTTTTGTGTCTTGTGAACTGCTGATATTTTTCTTATTTTGGGGGAACATGGCTGAACGATGTGAATCCACGATACTTTATGGACCCAGCACATTTCAACAGGAAGCAAAACTGCTTCAGAGATTTGAATAAATGGTTCGTTGGCTGCAACAAGAAGAAAGTCTTTTTCTGGGCCTTGAAATCAGAATGTGTCAATGCTGATTCTAGGGAGGGGAACAGTATACTAAGAAATTTATGTGAGATGACCTCTTATGTCTTCAAATTCAGTAACAGACTTAGAAAACAAAAGGTCTCTCCAATACAAAGCCTAAAATATAAGTGAAAAGTAGACATCGAAGGATCTCACATCAGTATGACAGGGCAAAGGGACCACTGAGGTCACTAAATGGGCCGATGTTTGCTGTCATCACACACTCATTTCCATGTGTCACAAAGCATTGGCTTAGGCTAAATCTCTGTTCCACATGTTTATTAACCCTGGACTGATAATTACCAAGGCAGAAAAGAACTCAGGTAGAATCAGACACTGAAAATTAACCCTCTCACTGGAATGTACTGTTCTCATGCTTAGTATGTGAAAAGAGCTGATTATTAATGTCAAGCCTTCCCTTCCACATACACATCCAAGTTAAACTACAGAACTTTGAGTCTTAATTTCCTCAGCTTTAAAATGGAGATGATAATGACAGGATTAAATGAAGAGATGTAAAGACTTAAAAATGCTGCCTGGCCAAAAAAGGAACCCTCATACACTTTTGGTGGACATGCAAACTGGTATAACCACTATGGAAAACAGTATGGAGGTTCCTCAAAACACTAAGAACCGAATTACCATATGATCCGGCAATTCCTCTTCTGGAATGTTTATCCGCAAAGATATATGCACCCTGATGTTCATAGCAGTATTATTCACAGTGGCCAGGACATGGAAGAAACCAAAGTGTCCTCTGATAGATGACTGGATAAAGAAGCTGTGGTACATATATATAAGGGAACACTACTCAGCCTTAAGAAAAGATGAAGTACTGCTATTTGCGACAACAAAGATGGATTGATAAAAGCGAAGTCAGACAGAAAAAGCTGAAACCATAAGACTTCTCTCATATGTGGGATATAAATCCGAAAGCAACAAACAAGACAAACTAACAGATTCATGGAGATGAACTGTGGATTTGCGCATCATTATTTTTTAATCATCACTTAGTAAAATAGCAAGTTATGAAATTTTATCTAAAAAACAACTTTATATTAAAAATCTATTCGAAAAGAAGAGCCAGTTCACATGGAACCATGAAAGATAAGGCAATATGCAGTACCTGTATGAAGAAAATGAAGATGCCGAAGGTCATAAAGACTTAGGTAAATGAAAAGACATTCTATATTCCTGAATATCAAGTTTCAATATTATCAGGATGTCAATTTTTCTAAGTTAATCTATAAATTAACTGCAAACCTAATGAAAACGCGAAAATAACTTCTGGTATTAACAAAATGACACCAAAGTTAATTTTAAAAAATGTAATAGCCACAAAACTTCTGAGAAATAACAGTAATTTATTTAGGTATAGGTGGAGTAGAGATTATATCCATCAAATATTAAAACATACAATGAATTGAAATAAATAGGGAAAAAGAAATACTATATGCCTATTAAACAGAATCCAGAAATAAACCAAAATACAAACATAAATTTAGCCTATGATAAAGGTAATAATTCAGACTGTCTAGGGAAAAGAAATAATAAAATCTGGTACAATACATGGCTGTTTAGACAGAAATAAAGCTGGATTCCCGTTAAACACTGTATTAGTCAAGGTTCACTGTGGGAACAGAAACTACTCTAGATACTTCAAGCACAAAGATATTTCACACAGAATTAGGTTCTTAAAGATCATGGGAAAATCTGTAAGGGCAGAAACTGAGGATCACCATGCTTTTTTAAACCAAAGTCATATCATTTGTGATCCAGGGAACAGGAAGCTAGTGCTGCTGCTGCCACGAGCACCACCTCATACCCATGAAGCAGGAGACAGACACTGAAATGAGGAGCCTGGCTGCTGTAAGGCAGGAGCTTGCTTGTCCACTGGTATAGCCATAGTATATGCCCTCTGCCTCTTACCTCCCAAGATAACCAAATCATTGGTAGAATTTAACCTGTTCAGAACCATATTTACCTCTGAGTCTGCAAAACTTCATTTTTAGCCTTCCATCCCCTGTGGTATGGGATGGGGAGGCATGGGACAAAATGCCAAGTACCAAGAGACAATACCTAGCATACATTCTCATACTAAAATCAATTCCAGATGGATGAGTTACCTGTAAAAAAATAAAATGAAACTATCACAGTGTTCTAAAAGAAACAATTGGGTGTAGAAGGTATTTCTAAGTATAACAAAAAATTCAGAAACCACAAAAGAAAAGTGATGGGTTTATCTATATAAAAATTGAAAATATGTATCTATTATAGTATTTTAAATACACAAACACTTTGAACAACCATGTCATTGCTAGAAATTAATATTATAGAAATATTTGTGTAAGTTTGCAAATGTACCCCCAAAATACAGAATTATTTCTAAGAGCAAAACTCTGAAGACGAGTGATATATAAAATTGTGGTCCATCATATAACAGGACACTATGAGACCAGGTAAAAGGACAAGTTTGAAATAAAGATGTCCCCTTTCCATAACACACGTGCATACATATCCTTACACAGTCATGCGTGGCTTAATGACACTTTGGTCAACAATGGACCGCATGTATGACGGTGGTCCATAAGACTACACCGGAGCTGAAAAATTATCACCTAGTGACATCTTAGCCGTCATAACGTCAAAACGCAAGACATTATTCACATGTTTATGGTGATGCTGGTATAAACAAACCTACTGTATAGCCAACCGTATAAAAGTATATAGCAAATATAATTAAGTACATTACATAATACTTGATAGTGGTAATAAATGACTTACTAGTTTATGTATTTACTACAATACATTTTTTATTATTATTTTAGAGTACATTCTACTTAAAAAAAAGTTTCCTGTAAAGCAGTGCCCATGTTACACTAGGAGCAGCCTCATGTTTTCTTGTTTACTGTCTCTTGTGCGAGATTTAGTCTCGTGTTGCTTTGTACAGTAACGTGCTGTACAGATTTATAGCCTCGGAGCAACAGGCTATCCCAACAGCCTAGGTGTGCGGTAGGCTGTTCCAACTAGGTTTGTGCTAAGTGCACTCACTGATGTCCGCTCATTGCCTAACAACGCATTTCTCAGAACATACTACTGTTGCTAAAGTAACATATGACCATATTATCCAACCTTATACATATATTACATTATTCTTTTAAAAGCCAACAGGGGTTATCTTAACAAAGATAAATTTTTTAATTATATATTTACTTTCTCTTAGAATGTTCACAATTATTTTTGGTTTTCCAATTTAAATATATATGATTTCAAAGTTATATAAAATTGTGTTCTTAGAAGTATCTAGCAAGACAGTATTTACTGTAAAATCATTCTATTTCTTTAATGACTCAGTTATTTTACATATAAAAGAAATTATGAATTTCAGTAGAAAGAAAAACTGCACAATCACACATTCACATTTACAGTTTTCACTTTTATAACCTTTCATTTAAATTCATTCTTTCTCCAAAAAACTTACTTCAATGTAAGACAGGTAAGTATCTGACAGAGGTGACTATGAAAAATTACTCACAACTCTTAATATATTCTGTTCCAAAGATTAAAAAAAAAAATTTCCTTTTAGGAAGCATTTTAATATTTCTTATTATCTACAAAGCATTTTAATATTTAAATTATTAAAAGCGGCAAACCCAATTATATGTAATCATCAATAGCCCTTTAAGAAATTTATTTGAAAAGTCATTATTCCACAAAATATTTACAATGTTTAAATTACATGATAGCATCACTGTCTTAATCTATTTTAGTTGAACATATTAATAAGAATCTCCAAACCAAAAAACAAAGGCTATTCATCCTTCATAAAGGAGATTTTATCCTTGGATTTATTCAGCATCTTTATATCATCCAACAGCTTTTTAGGTGTTAAAATATGTGTAGAACCTGGTAGGGAAAAAGATACATTTTCAGAGGCCAGCAGATAAATAGATATTTTTTGGCTATCTACATAACTATATTGTCCTATATTTGCAACTATATTGCAAATATGAGAATGTAGTAACTTGGGGCAATTTAATAAAATTTCTATAGGACATTGTCCTAAAATTTACCCATAATATTTCAATCTTTTCTTCATTGAGCATGCTCAGTAAACCTTTAGAAACCCTGCCCACTCCAAGTGCTCTGTCTACTTTATACTATATATTGATATACTGAAGAGCAAAACTGGAGGTTATTCTACCTTTGTGACAGAACTGTCGCTGTTCAACCATTAAGCAGTGCTTCAAATTGAAGTTTGGGTCAGGAGAATTTATATATCAGTGGCTTTGACTGAAATTCTTAAAACTTAAGTCCATGCAGGCCTTGCCAATATCAGGTCCACATCCACAAAATAATTACAAATATTTTTGTAGTAACTATCTCAAAAATTATTTAATGATGAGAGTAAGAGAAGTACAGAACATAGTATTTTAAAGGACGTATTTGATATTTAAAGAATATAATATTTTGAAGCTCATTCCCTCAAAGGCAGGATGTTTTTTTAAAAATTATCAAAAAGGTCAACCCAGATACCAGAGGGTAGATAGTGAGGGGAAGGTGGAGGTAGATGGGATAAAGGGAGTCAACTATGTGGTGACAGAAAGAAATCTAACTTTGGGAGGTGAACACACAGTGTAAATATAAATATACCTTACTGTTAAAGTGTACAGCTGAAACGTATTGAATTTCATTAACCAATGTCACCATTAAAAAAAAAAAAAAAAAAAAAAGGTCGACCAGGAAAAAACTCTAGTACATCAGCTAAAACATACTATGACTTAAAGTTTTTTGCATTCAATAATTTAGTTCTAAAAATAAAATACAACACAAAGTTTTACATATATATTTCTGCATGTAGTGTTTGTTTAAAAAGGTAGGAGACAGAAAAACAAATCTTACCAATGATAACCTCACAGGATTTATGTGCCTGAGAAACTTCGTAAGCACAACGCATTTCAGAGTACGTGATTCCTCCAATTACAAAAACAATGAGCTTTGACCCATTCTTACGGTCCTCTAAATAATTAGCTCTGGGTTTTTGGCGGGCACTACAAAATAAAATAACGCAAATGTGTTAAAAACATTTCCAAAGCCATAGTGCTTGTAAACTTTTAAAAAAGCCTAACTCAAGCCAACTCAAATTTGGCACCAATTACATTGATTTTAAGGAAATGATGTAATACTGTATGACTAGGCACTGAGAATTAGGCAGGACGGCTCCACCTTCAAGTTTAATTTTGATCTGATAGTTTGGACAAATCACTCATAATCTAGCTCAGCATTTTCACCTATATAATAGAGCTAATACTCTCTCTTATTTATTTCATGTGAAAGAATAATATACTTGAAAAGTCTGACTTCTTGAAGTAAAAAAAATGGGGGGAGTAGCACAGAAACAACAGGGTTTTACAGACATGGGGGGCAGGGATTGCAGATACTGATTTGGGGCTGATGTGGTACTGGGAAGTCCCTTGCTGGAACTTGGGAAAGTATGATGATAGGAGATACTGAAGACAAATCCATCTGCACTCTCGTGTTCACTGTAGCATTAGGCACAATAATCAAGATATGGAAACAACCTAAATGTCTTTTGACGAACAAATGAAGGAAGAAAATGTGGTGTGTGTATATAAAATGGAAAATTATTCAGCCTTGAAGAAAAAAGAAAATTCTACCACTTACAACAACATGGATGGACCTGGAAGACATTATGCTAAGTGAGATAAGCTAGACTCAGAAAGACAAATACTGCATGGTCTCACTTATATGCGCAACCTAAAATAGTCAAACTCATAGAAGCAGAGAATACAATGTTAGTTGCCAACAGCTGAGGGAGGGGGAAATGTTGGTCAGAGGGCACAAAGTTTCAGTTATACAAGATTAGTAAATTCTAAAGATCTAATGGATAGCATGGTGGCTACAGTTAGCAAAACTGTATACTTGAAATCTGCTAAGAGAGTGGATCTTAAATTAAGCCTTGCTGCAAAAAAAAAAGAAAGAAAATGGTAACTATGTGGAAATGATATATTAATTAGCTTGTGGTGATCATTTCACAATGCATATATATCAAAACATATGTATACTTTCAACTCTGATTCTGCTTCTTTCTAGTTCAGTATGACTTTCAGCAAGTCCCTTAGCCTCTCTCAAACCTTAAGAGTTGTTTCTAGGATTAAATGAAATGATGTATAAAATATACTAAGTATAGAATCTGGTATCAGGAAAGTACTCAATAAATAGTAGCCATTATTTCTACCATAAATTAAAATACAGCAGGCCAGAGGGTGGAAGGAAGAGACAAAAAGTGGTTAATCGGTTAACAACTACAGTGCAAAACCAACAAAGGCTGCTCACACTCCTTAAATTATTAAGGAGCGTTAAATTATTAAATTAACTTCCAGGTGGCTATTTCTGAGATCATGTAAAAAGAGAGAATAACCAGGCAGCAGTTGAACCCCAGGAGCCTCTGCTTCTCGCTTACACATGAGCTTTAGAGACACTGCTGTGGCCTCCGCTGTGCCCACCTCAGAACTAGCCCATTCCCTTGTCTATAGCTAATGTAAGTCCTTTCGGAACGGCTTACATCTTTCTTCCCTCTACTTGATGTATAAAAAACATTTGCAAAACTCCAGGACAATGGACACACCTGTCTTATCCACCTAGCCATGCTACAGGTGGTTTAGACTCATATCCCAAGACTGGTCTTTTTTTTGTTGTTAGCAGTGGCCTAATAAACCCTTCCTTTTAAAAGACTTTCAGCCATGAAAGTTAAAAATTTTTGTTTAATGTAAATGACAAACAGAAAAACAAAATACAGAAAAAAAGACAAAATAAGAAATAAAAAATTCTAAGCATATTTGAAAAAGAAACAAGTTTAAATTTTAAAATGTAAAGTCACTGAACACACTCAAAAAATAGCTTACTTAGCAGGTTAGACACAAATTTAAGAAAGAGCTAAGTAATTGAAGACTAAGTCTGAAGAAACTTTTCCAGAATGAAACACAAAATGTAAAAAAAAATGTTAAAATGAGTACAAAACACGAATATAGAATGAGCTGTCTCAACAAAACCAAGACTGCAAAATGGCAATATTTAAAGAATTTATAAAAGACATGAAACCTTAGATTCAGTGTGCTTCCTAAATACAATGAAGAAAACTAAATCCTCAGGTAAATATAGCATGGTATGTACAGAATATCAAAGATTAAAAACAACCAGGGAGAAAAGGCATATTACCTACAAAAGCAAATTATTTGATAAAACTGACAAAAACACCTTACCCACCCCATATACATACCTTCCCAAGAGCTTAAAAAGAATTCAAGAAAACAGTAGAATAGCATATCAAAGAGTTGAGTGAAAATTACTGTGAACTAAGAAATTCACAGCCATTATGTAAGGACAAAATGAAGATAATTTCAGATAGACAAAACCAAAGACTACCACCAACAGACCCAGGCAGAAGAAATTTCTAAAGGATATATTTCAGAAAAGAAGGTAACTGAGCCTCAAAAAGAGGATGCAAGGGAGTGGTGGTGGTGAGCAATATAACATGAACATACAACTAAAAAAAAAAAAAATGCTGGCCATTATTTTGGGAAGTAAAAAAGACATAAGGTGAGCTAAAAGAAAGTATTACAATAACATTTAAAAGGTTTGTGGTTTGAACTAAGTTGTTCTGAGGTTTCTGTGTCATTCCAGAGGAAAACAAAGGTACTAATTAATTTCAACTTTGTTGAGTCAAAGACATATTAAAATTCTAAGGATAACTGCTACAAAAATACAAATAGGCTATATGACTTTCAAACCAGTAGAAAAGGAAAAAATAAAACAAAACTAAATAAAGTCCTCAATCCAAGAGAAGCACTCTAGAGAAATACTGGAATACATGTAAAAGTAGAAGAATACTCACTATATATTGTTGGCAATAGTGCCAGTTTTGACATAGACTAAATTTCCAGTGGATGGAAAAGAGATGAATAAACTGACACTCATATAAGCATATACCAACCATTAGTGAAATTTTATTCATGTATCATTCTGAAATAAACTTCACACATATAATATTGAGGAAAACAAAAAAGCAAGTTGCAGAAGAACATACCATATGACACCATTTATATTAAGTTTAAAAACACAACTAAAGAGAAAACTGGTGTCATGGTGGAGTAAGGTGGTCAGGAGATTTCTCTCCAAGAACATAAGTATAAACCAAGGTGAAATTGTGGGGAAAACAAACATTTCAGGTCAATCAGAAATCAACTACAGGCAAACAAAAAATTGAGAAGCACTTACTCTTGAATATACGCTAGAATATCAAGTAAGAATGGTGGTGGTAACCACGTGACCTTCCTAGCCTGATGCTGCACCCTATCCTCATCGTCCCCCACACCCCCCTCACCAAATCACTTGGCAGAAACTATGAGCTTTACTGACTTGAGACTGATTGTGAAAACCACCAGCTTTCCTGGCAGAGGTGAATGCTTGATTTGAGGTAGGGTGGCAGAGGGAGTACAAAATCCTGCGGCTTTGCTGGTTTAAAATGGCAGATCTAGTTCAGAGCAGGAAGGGATGAAGCTTTGGTAGTCCAATGTTTTGGTCAGCAAATCAGTCAAAAATTTAATGGAGGAAATCTGGATGTCAGAAAGCCACAAAAGGCAAGGACAAGGTCTCCACATACCCTTCCTTAGCTGACCACCAAAATTATGCATGTGTAGGCAAAGCCTGAGAGCACCCAGGGGAAAAAAAAAAGAAAAAAAGACTCAAGAACTGTGACATGAAATGCATTCCTCAATCCACACTCAGCTTAATAAGCAGGCACTGGAAGCTTTACAGGCTCAAGGTATCCAAACCCAACCTCTATCCAAATAACCTGCTGACCTCTGAACTATGCAAACACAGAAGCAACTACTAAGAACCAAGCAAAAAAAAAAAAAAATTACATCAGTGGCTACACACAGTGGGGGAGAATGATCTCACAGTTTAAGTCCATACAAGTTACTAAAATGAAAACAATTTAGAGTTGCTACATTATCTAAAAGGTACAGTTTTTAAACAAGAATTAACGAAATAGTAAAGTGTGATCCACATTTTTAAAAAATACAGTCAATAGAAACTGACCCTATGTGGATTCAGATGTTGAATTTAGCAAATTTCAAAGCAACTTTTATAAATATGATCAAAGAATTAAAAATTATAATTTAACCATAGGAATCTCAAAAGAGAAAAGGAAACTAAAAAAAGAACCAAATGAAAATTCTAAATATGAAATGCATGAACGCTGAAATGAAAAATACTAGATGACTCGACAGCAGATTTAAGATGTCAAAAGAAAGAATCAGAGAACTTGAAGATGGACTGACAGATATTATATTTGAAGAACAGGAATAAAACAGATGAAAGAAAAGTAAACAGCCTCGGTGACCCAGGAGACAATGTCAAACCTTACAACACATGTGTAATTGAGTTTTGAAAGGAGAAGAGGGAGAGAGAAATGGGCAGAAAAAGTTTTGGAGAAGTAATGACTGAAAACTTCCAAATTTTATAAAAAGTATTAACTTGTAGATCCAAGAAACTCAACAAACCCCAGGTAAAATAAACGTAAAGAGAATTTCACCTAGATACATCATAGTTAAACTGCTAAATGCCAAAGACCGAGAGAAAAATCCTGCAAAACATAACTCTATACATCATTTGAAATACAAATATATGCAGAAAATGTACAAACACATGTGGGTGAATGAGATGAATGATAAATACCAAATTCAGAATAGGGAAGAAAGAGAGAATAATCAAATCAGAGCGTGATATATAGGAAGCTTGAATTGTATTTATGATGATTCATGTGTTAAGGTAGACACTGAGTGTAAGGGTATACATTATAATATTCAGAGCTTTCTGAATGTTTCAAATATTTCACCACAAAAAATTTATCAAAAAGGGTTGTGTCCTCTACTATGTGAAGGAAAAAGAGATGATGAGACACTTTTTTAGTTTCACAAAAATATTTTTCATGATAAAGTGTATTTTCATATTGCTTGCCTGGACTCATTTAAAATAGGTTACAGTTAAAGAAAAACTGTCTCTTAAGTTTCTGACATGTCTCAAGGAGCCAATATAAGATGATCTGAGTACCGTTTCGATTACTGGTCTGCAATATCGCACTGAAAATGTCACTGACTTGTTCCTAGGCTTTACCTTACAGCTCCAGAGCCGTTCCACACTGCTGGACACTGGGAACAATACGGCCATTCTTTTGAATCTAATCTATTATCAATGGCATCCTAAGGAAGAAAAGAGTTAACACCATCAAGAAAATGTTGAAAACTCCAGGATACTTTTGTTCATTTGTTTTGCACAAAATTCCATTAAGGAACATAAGGATAAATATTTAATAAAGTAAGGTTAGTCCTTTTAAAACTCACAAATTTTATTTGCTTCAAAAATTAATGCAATCATTTGCTGACTCATTAAACCAATATTTATTGCATGCCTACATTTCTTCATCTGGAGGGTCCCTCCACTGGTGTGAGGATTCCAGGCATCTTATCAGGACCTTTACAACTAAAGGGCTGGGTTTTCTAAACACCATCCGAGTCTAGACATACCTCTTAGGCTGCCGGAGGGCCTGGGCCTCGCCCCTCGCAGCAGTGGCTCTACTACTCGCCTCTAGGCCAAGGGGTACAATCCAAGGGGATGAGGAAAATTTTCTTTTTCAGTTTATTTTTTTATTATCCTTTTTTTTAAGGTTACACTTATGATACACTATGTGTGGGTATATACTATATATATTATGTTTTATTAGTACAGTAATATATAGTTTATAAGTAAATAATCATATGCTGTAGGCTCATGTCCACATTTTTTACTATTAAGTGTGCACGATCAATAAAGGTTGGCTACCACAGCTTTACAGCATGACAGCACAAGTACTATTAATAAGTACTTGTTAAGGTTCTCAGTAGTCCAAGAATATTTCAGTAAGAGTACAGCAAACTATGAAATCAAGTTTCAGGAGATATCCTGAAGGTCTTAGATTGCCACTGAGCCAAAAGTGGATTTTTCTGAATTTAACATGCAAATCATTGATAAAGGATTCGAGAAAAGTCAATTCTTACTTTAAAAATACCAGCCAAAAACAACTAGTTTTATATCCTTGTTATGGGTGAGGAAAACTAAATTTTATGTTGCAGAAAATAACGTCTAAATTCTTTAAATTTTTCATCTATGATTAGGCATGTGTCAATGACATAAAATTAGCTAAGCAAAACATAAAAATCATAGTAATAAATTGCACCCAATTAGATCCCAAAGTAAAGTGGAAATTGGGGCTTAAGTCAAAGGAAAATTGGAATACATAGAACTATATGATTATGACTGAAGAATCAATGTTATTTTACTGAGCTCATAATGTAATTTTTATTAGTCCATTTTCTAATTTCCTATAATTGAGTATTATTTTCTAAAAGCAGAGAGTACTAAAGGCATCCACTATCTGTTGGATATAAAAGCAAACTATAGTGAGGTTTACATTTTAATCACAAATTCATTTCCAAGAATATCAGATTCTAACACTTTCTAGTAGTGACATATACAAATGTTATTTTGAACTTTCATTCAAATTATTTATATTTCTGCTACATATAGTTATTTAAAACAACAGCAGTGTTTTCATAAAGCATGTGTATGCTTTTTTAGTTTGAGGCGGTCAGTGGTGAGAGTTTTTTGAGGACTTCAAGAAAGAATCTTCAAGAATTTCCTCTCCTTCCCTGACTCCCAGGATACAGCTTTCTTTTGTGAACCTTCCCAGTACTGCAGAAAATTCCTGATCCATAGATATGCTCAGACTGACAGATAAACATACAAAGAGTAAAGAATACTCTATACAAGGGCGCTTGAGGTTTAAGTAAAATTTAACAAATTTTACCTCCAAAATATCTTTGATAAAAGGTGTCCATCGAGAAAGTTGAAAAGTTTCTTCTGCAGACCGATCTTTTCTTAATGGTTTGCTTTGTTGAGACTAATATAATTAGAAGAAAAAATTAAAAACCAGTAATTGATTTAGTGATATTCTTTTGTTTTCTAACAGATATTTAATTTACAGCAAATACTACACTGCATTTGACTTAAGATTGGAAATACCTACTCAAATAATCTAAATAGTGCAATCATATAACTTCACAGTATTCTGTGCTTTAATAATAAAATTTATAATAGTATGAGAGTATGTTTACTCAAAAGTGAAATAAAACTTCATGAGAAAAAGTGAGATTCTAAATAGAGTTCTTTCAAAATTTGCTATAAATGAATAATAAAGAGAAAATCATAAATAGCAGATTACAACAGAAGCCATAAAATATGTTAGTCCAAATTACTCATATATGGAAAAGGAAACAAAATTTTAATTTTTTACTTACCAAATCTATAGAGTGAAATTAAGAAGACTGTCCACATGGATGCTCAGGTAAGAAAACATAATGTAAACAATCATACATGCATATAATGTAAGTATATGCGGAATGTAAGATTTCTTACCTGGGGGACAATGGGAACACCAAGGTAAATCCAGTTACGAATCATGTCGCTCTCATTTTCTATCTTTACATTCTGGATCAACCTGTCCAAATTTTCTTCCGTAGTTCCTTAAATAAATAAAAATATAAGTCACAAAACTGCTACCACAATAATTTCTAAGTTTTAGGTATATCCACGAATGAAGTGTTTTTAAATAAAAAGCAATCATTATTAAATTATATACCCTTCAGTCTTCTCTCAATTTCATCTTTCTTTTATCTTAACCAACTCCAGCTACTATCTTTGAATTTTCTAAGATTCTCTTAAGATCTTTAGTAAACCATTCATTATAAAGTGATTTTAGAACTGGATATTCTAAAATATTCATGGAAATAAACAAAGTCTCCATTACCATTAATACTGAAGATATAGAGTAGGATTGCTCTTATTTTATCATAATTATCATGACTTTTGTTGAGCAGAACTGGAAGGAGTACTCGCATAGAATCTTTCACCTTCTGTCCTTCTGCATCAGTTCCAAGTGCCAGATCCTTATTGAAAATGAAATAGTCAGTGGTCTATAATCCAAATTCATTTTCAGTCTAAAATATCTATTATTAAATCTTGCCAAATTTTAATGAAATACTGATGACACTTCACAGGAAAATGTGGGCATTAATTATAAACTACTGATTGTAGAAAATATAAAAAGTTAAAAATTTAATTCAGAGAAGAAAATCATTAATTTAAACCTGTGCTAATATAGTAGCCATGAGCCACATGTGGCTATTAAGCACCTGAAATGTGGCTAGTCTGAATTAAGATGTGCTATAAATTAAAACATTAGATTCTGAAGACTTGGCATAAAAAAATGGAATATAATATATTTAAGTAACAATTTTTATATTGATTACATGTTGAAAAGATAATATTTTGGATGTATAAGGTTCAAACATATTACCAATATTAAGTACACTTGTTTCTTACCTTTTTAATGTGACTACTGGAATATTTAAAATTACATATGACCTGCATTCTATTTGACAGCACTGGTCTAAATAATTTCACATTATAGAGGAGCCTCTTAAAACAAGTTAAATGTGTTCATGCAGTACTCTGCAGGATGCTACATTAAATGCTGCACCTACTGAGAAAGGCCTGCCAACAATGGTACCCCGAAATAATGCTCCAAATCATCCCATTCAACTAAAATGCATAATCACAGATTAGGAGGGACTCACTTACTTAGTTACTTATTAATGTTGGTGGAGACTAAAGTATTAAATACGGCGTAGGTGAGTCCCCTTCTAAGAGAGGTTCTGTGACTCAGTGTACTGTATTGAGCAAAGTTAAGTTTTACCTTAAAAAGTTCACTCAAAAAATCTATTATGTATATAGGTATTTCCGACCCTGCACATACCTGTTCAGTTTTGCAGAGCTTTTCTATATTAGACTTGAATTTATTCATGCAATCTTCTGCTAAGTTAAGATGGACTACTTGCTGAAAAACAGAAGAAATCAATCATTTAAAGCATTTTAATTTCTTTTTGTGCAACTGATAATATTAAACTTCTGAGATTGGTCTGAAGGAGGGTAAGGGCTTGGGTGGAAAAGAAGGTACCATGTAAAGCAAGCAAAATAGCTCAAGAAAAGGAAAAAAGTGATAATTAACATGACCTATAGGAGGCAATGAACAGAGAGCAAAAGATTGGGTAGAAAGATAAAATTTATGCTGGGTTTGAGTAATAAAAAATACAGTGAATATAAAAAGTAGTGAAGTCCTTAAAGTCCTGAAAAACATGTTTGAATTTATATTATTAGTTCTTGATTAGGGTGCAATATGATAAAAAAAAAAGTATAAAGATTATTATGCTAATGATTCATAAGAATAACTGTAACAGCAAAACAATAGTTTATCTGCCCACATAGCATACTCTTAAATATATTAATGTATAGCTATTAATTTATAGAACCAAAGAGAATAACCACCATTGGTCAATCCAATGCTGAATTTTCATATTATATTAATAAATGCTAAACTTTCTCTGTTTGGCTGTCCAAGACAAAAATATAAAAAAGTTTAAGTTAGATATGGATACATTTAAATTCTCTATATAGTGAATACTATTGGAAAGCTTAGATATTTGAGATATTTCTCAGGCCTAGAGTAAGGTTTTAGAGGACAACTAACACACACTGCCAAACCTGACTACAAAAATAGATGGACTAATAAACTAAAAATGACAAGGTATCTCATATATTGTCCTGCTTACCTTAGTAATCTGTTTACGGAAATGCGGCATCTTTTTCATCAGTTGAGCAAGAGCACTAAGTGATGTCTAGGAAAAGTCAAACATTTTTAAATCAAACTTATGATTCAGTTATTCTATACAACAACTTTGAAATCATACAGTTTTAAGTATTTATCAATTTACTAAGTATTTGGCAATTTTTTAAAGAAAACGAATTCAAGAAATTTCCAGTTTCAGCCATGATAAAGTAACAGATAAATTATTCCCCCTCCATAAACAAAAATAAAATTAAATAAAATAAATAAGATGATAGCTTTCAGGTAATGAATTAAAAAATCGTTCTCAGCTAAGATACTTGAGGAGAGGAAAACACAGAAGGTGGTCCCTGCACTCAACCTGGCTTTTCCCTGGGACATTTTCCAAATCACAGTGCAAGGAGGTAAAGTTCAAAAGAAAAGCAATATTCTCTCTGGAGAGAGAGAAAAAAGATCAGAGTTTGGGACTGCTAGGTAGGGTTTGGGGGGAAGGGTGCTAGAGAGAAAAGATGTATAGAAGGGTTGCCTTTGGATCCTTGGCCAAATACTAAGAGGCATATGTAAAGGGAATGACTCCTAAAGGCCTAGCAAGGATGAACTGCTGGGTGGCTAAATGCTGGACAAAGATTTCAGAGGGGTCTTAGTGCTGAGAAAATACTGGCATTGTTTGATCCACACAAAGAATGGTTCTAAGTGAACATCCCAGACATTCAGTACTAAAACTATGTCTTTACATTAGTGCAAGAGTGAAATTCACTCACTATAACACAGCCTACATGGAGTCTCAACAGAATCAAGGTCATTCATCAGCAAATTAACCACCTGCTAGAACAGAACTCAAAACTCTCTGTAGAGAGAACATCATCTAGAACCTCTGCAATGTATCATCCATAATGGCTAACACACAAATATTACTTTGAATGTGAAACAGGAAAAAATTATCGATACTTAAATGATAAAAGTCAATAAAAGCAGACCCTAGATGATCCAGATGGAGTTAGCAGACAAGGATTTCAAAATAACAACAGAAAAAAAGATGGTTTAAATGAATGAAAAGATTAAGTGTTTCAACAGAAAATTAGAATTTATTTTTAAAAATTCAATGTATGTCCTAGAACTAAGAGCAATATTTGAAACTATGAACATAATGAATGACTCTCAAACATTGCTGGTGGGTCTGTAAAATGGTACTGCCACTTTGGGAAACAGTTTGGAAGTCAGATATATATTTACCATAAGATCCAGAAATCCACTCTTAATTATTTACCCCAGTGAATGGAAACATTGTTCACATAAAACCTGAATATTTATAGTGGTTTCATTCATAGTTGTCAACAACTTGAATTGTATACTATAAAGGGAAACCTTTACTTTATAACCCAATTTAAAAAAAGAATACATTAAATGGGTTTAATAGCAAACTAGAAACAACAGAAAGAATAGACTTAAAGTCAGGTTAATAGAAAATTCAACTAAAGCACAGAGAGGGGGGAAAAAAAGAAAAAGAATGTAAGGGATGTAGAATATGGTCAAAAATGTAAAACACATGTGCCTGGAGTCCTAGAAGGAGAGAGAGAGAAAAGAACAAAACTAAGATGATAGGAATAATGGCAAAGAATTTTACAAATATAATGAAAGTTACCAACCCAAGCTCAACAAACCAAAGAAGGATAAACACCAAGAAAAACATCAAAGCACCATGGTCAAATTGTTAAAAAGCAAAGATAAAGAAAAAAGGCACTTTATCTTCAGGAAAATAACAATAACATGATAGCTAATTTCTTTAACAGTAATTATGGTAGCCAGAAGGTAATGTACTAAAATCTTTAAAATTGCTGAAAGGAAAAGAAAAACTGTCAACCTCGAATTCTAAATCCAACAAAAGTTTATCTCTGAAAAATTTGCAAAAAAAAAAACAAAACAAAAAACAAAAAAAACAAGGACAAAAGTTGAGAAAATTCATTCAGTTCAGATAAAAAACCAAAGAGCAATAAAGACTTAATAACAACAGATTTCATTAATATGTTGGTAATGTCTACTGAGAATTTAAAACAATTATAATATCTTAAATTTATAATACATGTTTAAGAAAATATATGACAAAAATAGCACAAAGGAGGAAGAAGGTAAGTAGTTTTTAGGCTGTGATAAGAAAATGATATTTTATGATAAAAAAATAAATTCAACAGAAAGATAACTATCTTATGATTCTAATTAACATGACCTCATCAGTTGATAAAGTTTCAAAAAGTTCACAGGATTATGAAGAAAATCAAACCAATTCAGTCATAATCAGAGGTTTTAATATACTTCTCAGTACTGATAGAAAAAGCAGACAAAAAACCCAGCAAATAAAAAGAAGATTTGGATAACATGATAAACCAAATTAATTTAACTGACATAGAATTTGTGCTCTTTTCAAGTACACATAGGACATTTACCAGATTTCAAAGGACTGAAATTATACAGTGCATATTCTCTAGATAAGGTATAATTAAATTACAACTCAATAACAGAAAAATTAAAAAAACAGTTGGCAATTTAAAAATAGAAGGGAATTTCCTTAATCTGAAAAATATATATATATATTTAAGGAACCTAAAACTAATACAGTACTCAATGATAAAATATCAAACATGTTTCCCCTGAGTTTAGGAAATTAAACAATAATATCCTCTATCACCAGTTCTGTTCTACGTTTTAGAGGTAGGAGGTATTAACTACTAATAAACTAGTTTAAAATAAAGATTGAAAAGGATAAACTACATTTTTTTCACAGATGATGCCACTGTGTAACCTTCTGGAATGATGAAAATGTTCTACATCTTAATACACCTTGATTTAGGCGGTGGTTCCACAGGTGTGGTGTGTGTGTGTGTGTACACATATGTATAAAACATAAGGTCACTGAGTACACACTTAAGATCTGTGTATTTTACTCAAGTAAATTATACTTCAACATAAAAAAAAATAAGCAAGAATGCATTCGTAAAATTAGCTAAAGAGCCTTTTAAAAATAAACCTCAATGAAGCAAGACAGGCAAAATTTTGCTAACTATTGAGACTGGATTATAGGTACATGGCAATTCATTTTTTCTACTTTTGTGTATGTTAGAAATTTCCACAAATGGGATGTTAAATAGATAAAATAAAACATTTAAACAAATCTTAAAATTCACCATCATTATTTTGAAAGTTAAATTAAAAGACTCTCACCTTTCCTTCTGTTGCTTTCTTTGTTGATGAAATTTCCTTCATAAGCTTGGGAATTTCCCTGTCAAATTGAAAGAATTCTTTAAATTCCCAAGGTG
Source organism: Macroglossus sobrinus (assembly GCA_004027375.1). Lineage (NCBI taxonomy): Eukaryota > Metazoa > Chordata > Mammalia > Chiroptera > Pteropodidae > Macroglossus > Macroglossus sobrinus. The sequence goes on from PVKZ01001987.1 coordinate 59,111, forward strand.
TAATTCTTTATAAAAATATTTTAAGCTTACAAAATGTACTATTACATATTTGAAGTCCAAAAAATACAGAATAAAAATTAAAACGTGTTCACATACTCTAATACAACCGCAATATGCCGGTGTCGAATTCTGACCCAGAGGTCATCGTCTTCTTCAAGGACTGCCTCCTTTTCTTTCCCATCTGTTTTATATCTACAGGTAGACAGAATTATAAAACTTTGGATTATTTTTCCTCCAAAAAAGTGAAAAAAACATTTTTCAAACAACAATTTTAAGACAAAGCTCAAACACTGCAGAGTACATAGCCACTATTTTTGGGAGGTAATGAATACCTACTGAAAACTAAGGTATATCCCCATCTTTATGTTAAAAATCAAAGTGCTATGCCTACCAAGACATGTTACTTTCAAATGTTAGATTAAGCTGTTATTATTATAGGGTTTTAGGTTAGCAAAGTGGTATTTTATAAAACAAAAATTCAGTGTTCCACAATCAACTTTAAGAACAAGACTGAGCATATTAATAATTTGTATTCTAATTGCTTAAAATGACTTTGATAATAACCATCAGCACAACTATCAAACATTCATTGAGTGAAAAACAGAAATGTCACTCCCAATGTAGCCTATTAAATACTGAATGTGTTCAGAGTTGGCACAAAATTCACAAACACGTATTATGTTTCTATATCCTTTCCTAACCTAACAACCACATTTCCTTTAACCCATTTCCCATTTAGAAAAAAAAAAAAAAAAAGTGCAGCTCATTGCCAGCATTAATTCAATTTTACATAAACATACTGTCTGACGCTGAAGCAAATCTGACTGGTTTTCAATGTGAAAATAAAATATAAAAACTGTTCTTGGAGTTATTTCTCAACAGATTTTGTTTCTAATCCTAGTGTAACAGAAAGGTATACATAAATCGGATTCATCAAAGAATCCTCAGCTAACGACTATTCAAGAACGATGTTAATCATGTGTAGAAATGCTACATGTTCTAGGGTTTGACATTTTCAACGACTGAGAAGTCCTAAATTTTGTAAATGGAAATAATGCTACTAAAAATAGAATGCGATAAATAGAATGATGTCATTTGTTTCCAAAGACTATCAATATACTAGAGTGATGAGAAAATAATAATAAAAGCGAGATATTTTGTGGCAAAATTTGGGGTAAGGTTAGGACTATAATCCACAAATTATCTCAGAGTAAACACTGCGGCCACGAGTGCTGGCGAGTATTCACGGAGCAAACAGGAAATGGGTTAAGGAATGAGAAAGGAAATGATAGAAAAACTAATGTAGCCATAAAAAACTGTGATTGCTTTAATGGGTTATAATGAAATGAGCAGCAATTCAAGGAGTTCATGAGACAACTTAAAAATGGACTTCCTGACTGCACCTTCCTTCTCTTTTTCTGCCTTCCATCTGAGAAGCAAGGGCGATTCAACCATCCTGGAACTCAATTTCATGAGGCAAGATTAGGAAGAATGGCACTATGCTTTCCTAGCTCTGATTGCAGACAATAAATATAGATTTCTGTTCTATGAATACAATTATTTCCATAGCCCCCCAAATTATAGGTCCTATCTATACAACCATCTACCTAGGTGGTCACAATAACAGATGTCTACAGGTGGAATGACTACGCTTAATTACAAGACTGCACTAAGGATATAAGCCCTTTTGTCATTTAAAATGTCACTTTGTACTTATACAATATCTTTAATCTTTGATTTATAAACAAAGATTAAGACAGTAAGGCTAACCATTAAAAGACAACAATCCCATTTTAAGAGTACATTTAAAGGAGTCACCAAGATGAAAAACAGATTTTGGGTACTTAGAATTTCCTTCTTTGTACTCTATTTCCATCAAAAATAGTGACAGCACAAACCACAGGGAGTTCATGCTTCCGTTTAGTCTTATCCCTGGACTTTTTTGATTCATTAAAAAGTAAGTATCAATAGCTTTAAAAAAAAAAAAAAAGGCCTCTCTCTTTCTCTTAAAAAAATTAAACCTTGCTTTGCTTGCTAGCAAACCTACAAAGATAAATATTTTAAATACTGGGTTATAAATGTCTGAAATGTGTGTCTATAGTCTGAAACCAAATCCTTTCAAGCCCATCAGGTTAATTCTTTTGTGGATCTCTTCAGCAATGCAGATTTAGAGACCTAAAGGATAAGAGATGTGATAATATCCCTTCTGAATAAACTGCATGAAACTTTTATTTTAGAAAAATAGCTATGTTGATTCCTGTATGTCATCTTATTAATTCAAACAAAGACAAAAACTCAGAAACCAAGATTTGACCACAATGCAAATAAAAAATACAATAAAAAAAATACAAATCGGTTTAATAATATTTGGTTTAAGAAAAAATAATATTATAATTATCACAAGTGTTTGGATCTTTTTTAACATATTAAAATTAGTAAATTAATTTAATAATAAAATTTCAAAAAAATTTTCGCTTTTACTACTATTCTCAAATAGTAAATCTTAGCTGAAAAATGCCAATTTGGATTTAGTGATTATGAAATGAAATAACATGTTATTTACATACACATATGCATATACACACTCATAAATAATACACAAAGATATAATAAAGTGGGCTCTTGATAGAAAAGCTATCTCATTTTTCATTTAGGTTTCTATTTCACATTACTTTTAAAGTAAATGTGCTTATATCAGGGTTACGTCAATAAGTACCAAATTGTTAAAAAACTGTTTATCTCAACTGCCACCCTATTTATTTTTCTAGTCTTTTAATCTCTTTAAATACATTAATTGACAAGACACACATACAGATACTTCTTATTGTGTTATTCAGAAGAATACCCAGTTTAAATATGTTTTCCAGTTCAATAAATATAGTTGTGGGCCTAGTATTAACTCTTAACATAAGTGAAAAGCCGAATTCCACATGTTGACGAATGTAGCTTTGTTGTAGACATAGTGAAGAAAGTAAATACACCAAAAAGCTTCAAAGCAGTCAAATTACCCACTAACTTACAAGGTCAAGATATTTTTAATAGCTTACAATTATAGGGAAAAGAAAAGGATATTTAATAATTATAATTATAGAGAAAAGAGAAGGATAAAGTCTCTGAATAAAAAAGGGTACAGAGGCTTTTGATCTCTGGTGCCTGCACCAATCACTAATCATTAAATGCTCAGAGTCTCTCCTGTTTGTATATGCCCTTTATATGCCCTTCAGGTTATACTTGCTTGTATGTATCATTCTCGATGGGCAGTAGATCATAAGCCATTGCCTGAAATGTCAGTTCATGCAGGACAGTGGACACAGGATCAAAGCCACGATCAATTATTAGGAGCTGAGAATTAGTTTTACTCTGGAATAACAAGATAAAATTATCTTAAGAAACTTCAATTTCTTTGTGTGAGCACATTTTAATATCTCAGAAAACAAAAGCAGATTTTTCCTAAATTGTCACATTCTTAAGATTATGAAGTTATATAAAAACAGAAAAATCTGAGTGGTATAACAAGAAAAAAACAAGACTACAAAAGCAAATGCTTTTATAATTATATTGAGATGATATTCAAAAACATAATATTGTGAAAATTCCTCTTAAAAAGTAAGTTTACACTAATTCTATTTTCTTAGAAATTCAGCTCCATAAACACTAAAATTGATATAAATTATGAATAGTAGCTACTTCTTGAGCTCTTTGTGCTATATACACTGTGCTAAGCAAGAAATACAAATATTAATTCTTATAGCGACCTTGGGGAACAGGTATTCTTATCTCCATTCGACAATGAGGGCATTAAGGCTTAAAAGTAACTTGTCAGTATTGGTGGGGGTGGGGGTGGGTATCACTTCTTAAATTTTATAAATGTAACCACTACACTATACACCTGAAACTAATATTGAATGTCAACTGTAATTGAAAATTAAAAAAAAAAAAAACTTGCCCAAATTACACAGCTAGTGAGAGACTCAAACTCGTGTCAGCTTCACTCCATGGCCTGTGCTCTTAATCATTACGCTATTTAAAAAGATTATACTGATGCCAGTTAGGATGATAAATCACAGTGAAAGCCTTGTTATCATTAATTCACAAACAGCATTAATCACTAAACAGTGAATAATGCTGCTGAGAAAAATAATTGCTGATATCCATATCTTTCATACTTCATTTTAAAAAGTAATAAATTCTTTGGATTATTATTCAAAGCAGTAAGAGATAACTACAACTTAGTAAACAAATATTTCCTATTTATTTATGTACAGTGGAGGTAAATTACATTAGGATAGCTCTTTAACAATTTTTAATTAACAATTCACTCAGCCTACGCAATCAGATGGATCTGGGTTTTAGTCCAGCCTTGACCACTTCCTTGCTGTATGACTTTGGACAAATTGCTTAACTTGTTAATATCTCAGTATTCTCATTTGTAAAACAAAATGTAATCAGAACCTCTGCTTATAAGATTATTGTAAAGATAAAGTGTTATAATACAATAAAACACTTAGCACAGTGTGGCACTGACTAAGCCCTCAATACCTGTAAGTCATGAGTCTTCAGAAATTTGAACAGGAAGAAGACAGTGCAGTATAAGCATTTTATCAGGGCTTCGGATTATGACAGGATGTGGGAGAAAGTTAACACTTGGCCTGAATAGTCAGGAAAGGCTTCAAAAAGGTGGTGACACTTTATCAAGTCTTTGAATGAAAAAAAGGTATTAAGCATTTGAAAGAATGTATAATTTCCCAGGCACAAAGAATGGAAAGGATGAGTTTTATTGATTAATTTTATGGATTTTGCCTTTTGCACTGAAATTATGAAAAACTAAAGGAATACTTAATAATATACTGACTGTATATCTCTTCTCTCATTCAATAAACATTTATTGACTACTGTTATGTGTACTGAGCCATTGTCTTCATAACTATAACCAACAACAGCTTTCACTAGTAACTGTTAAAGTTCTAAACTAATATACCTAAGCTTACAGCCTCCATTCTAGCCAAGTTGTTTGTGGATTTTGCCTTTTTCTCTGGGCCTCTGCCCCCCAAATCCTATTATCCAAGAAATAAAATCCCTCTTCTACCATGTTATACTCATTCTTCAGGCTCAAGGGCCTCTTCCTTTTGGATGCCTTCTAGGACTGCTGTTAGAATAAGATTTAGCCACAGCCTATGTTCCCATCACATTCTATGTATTCTTCTTTCATTCCACTTATCATATAGCATTGTAACTGGTGGCTTCTTTGCTCATCTTCTAAACAATCAACACTTTCTTCCTTTCATTCTTTAGAGACTGTCATATGGCTTCCTAGCCCTCTGGCACCACCACTGTCAATCTCCTCTGGTTCTTCATTCTCCAACCCAAGCCTAAATTCTGGTATTCCACAGGTTCTAACCTTAGTCTTTGATTACTTTATACTATCTTCATAAGATAAGTAACAGCTGCCATTTATTAAATTACTATTATGTGCCAAACACATGTTAACTCACTTAATCTTCACACCAACCAGGCAAGGTATGTATATGTTATCTCACCCATTTTAGAGATTAAAATACAACTCAGAGTAAATAATTTGTCCAAGGTCACAGAGCTAGTAATAATACGAATAACCATATTTATTAAATGTTTACTTAGTGGCAAGAATTATTATAAAAATTTTTATTAACTCATTTAATCTTCTCACCACTTTATAAAATAGGTATTCTCTCATTATCTCTATTTTATAGCTACAAGAACTTAGGCACAAAGAAGTTACATAATTTGCCTAACTGACATATCTGTAAATTAAATGACAGAGCGATGATTTAGCCAGTGCTTAATTTCAAAACACATATCTTCCCCACTAAACTACATTACCAAGGTTTCTACCACCGCCTATATTAAAAGACTCCCAAATCAATACTGAAGATCTATGTTAATGATTCCCAAGTTAATACTGGAAAATAAATGGTTTCTTTGGTTTATAAAGAAATAAGTCAGACTTTATATATAATCACTATTTGCCTTTTATACATTACCTTTATTAGGCTCTTTTCATCAGTCTTGTAGTAATTTTCAAGTTTTTTTTCAACAAGCTGGGCAAGCTTACTGGCATTATCTAGAGGTTTACTAGAAATGAAAAAATAATCAAATAATTATCTTTCAAGACATAGTTACAGTACATAAAGTTGAATTCTAAAATTAAACCATGTAATTTATTAATGTAAAAGATTTAAAAAATGTAACATTATGCCAATTTGTCTGGATTTAATAACTGCAAACATCATATATGCTTCAGATTTTTTTAAATATAAAGGTAATAAAATATAAATAAAATTGCAGTTCTCTTCATTCCTCCCCCAATTCATCTTCCCCTAACTCTACGCCCCACTCCCCAAGGCAATCGCATTATGAATTTGGTGTGTATTCTTCCTATCATTACTGTACATATGTGTGTATGTATATATGTATCTACATTTAGATATATATCTATATTTAGATATACACACATATGTACATACATATACACACCCACAGTTTTATATATGTTTTAACAATGTATGTTTTTTACTGTTATATATGCTTGAGATCTATATATATTGACACATATCAAATTTGTTCATTTTAGTTCTATATAGTATTCTATCACATGATTATACTGCATTCTAATGTATTCATTCTCCTAAAGATGGACATTTAAGTCATTCTAAATTTTACCCTGTTGCAAACAACATTGAAACAAATATCTCTGTATATACATAACTCATATACATGTTTCTCTAGATATATTACACCTAAAAGTATTGCTGGATCATAGAGTATGTACATTTTCAGCTTTTCTAGATACTACCATATTATTCTCTAAATTAGCTGACGAATTACACCAACCACTAGTGAAATTTTCCCACATTCTCTCTAACATTTAGTCCACTTTCCAATAGTCTTTTGCATTAAATCTTATATGTAATTGACTGTCTTCTAAAATGATAAAAATCATACTCTTAACTGTAATTTCATGAAAAGTGGGAAAGGCTCTTCAATTAGCACACTAACCTCAAAAATGGTCTCATTGTGAGGGCTTCAAAGTGTTAAAGAATCTCTAGGTTATATACTTTAAAAATAAATAGAAAAGCAACCATAAAGAATAATTTATTACATATTTTATCTTAAACTATTTTCAAATGGTAATAATGTAATGTTAGAATTACACTTAAAAGTACATAGGCATAAGGAATACTTTGAGAAGAAACAGGCAGGATTTTGAAAGCCTGGATTACTTAACTATTATAGTAACTCAAAATAGGTCCATAGGTGAGCTATTAAATTATAAATTAATTATATTAACTCATTTCCTTGAACAGAAGCAATCACCAAGAACTGAAGCTTGAACAGAGACTGAACTCTGGCAGAAGATAAGCCATTTAGCTCTCTGCTCCACTGGGTTCAGAATGTAATTAGCAAATCACCTATAAGAAAAAGAATGTTTCCAGTACCTGAGGTACAAGTAAAGAACTTATTGGGTAACACCTGAAATAAGGGGATTTACTAGATTTTTTAAGTGTTTAAGAGTAATGTAATTTAAATATAAAGTACTACATGAATTTCAAATTAAACAATTCAGCCTACTAACTTGACAAATGCCAATGTTTAAAGAACCTTTTAAAAGAGAAATGAGTGATAATCTTTATTAGTACAGTATATTTACTATCAACATTTATTAATGCCATGCACTATTAGTGCTTTACATTATTAACTCATTTAATTCTAATAACAACCTTATAAAGTGGGCACTGTTATTATTCCCGCTTCAAAGATAAGAAAACTGAGGCAGAAGGGTCACACAGCTAGTACAGATTAAAATCCAAGCTGTCTGGCTACACATGACAACATGGGTTAACATGATTCTCAGAACATAATGCCATAAGAAGAAACCAGGAGCAAAGCCTATCATATGATTCCGCTTTAACAAGTTCAAAATCAGGCAACCCTAAAATATGTGTAAAAGTCAGGATGGTAGTTATCTTTGGGGAGAGGAGAAGGGGTGGTAACAAGAAGGGATCATGAGGGGGGTGTCTGAAATGTTATTAATGTTCTATTTCTTGACTTTGGTAGGTTAGACGGGCATGTCCACTTTGGAATGATTTATTGAGCCATATACATATAATTTATGCATTTTTTTAAAAAATGAAAAAAATTAATAAATAAAAAGTTCCATAGTACTAAAGTCAAATTTACTTCTTAAAAAATCCTCAAAATCTACTTAAAATGGCCACTGGGATTACACAGTATAGATACTGAGACACTATGAACCATATTCAGATAATATGGCCACTTAAATTTGGTGAAAACTTAATAAAATATTAAATGTAAGACTGTAAACCCTATATGATAACAAAGACATTTCCTTTAAGAATTCCTTAAAGTCATGAAAAAAATGCCTATAAGTCATACTAAATTTAAGCTCTGAAATTCGGTAACAGAGGTTATTAGTTACTCTGAAATTTAAATCTCACATCTTAAATCTCCTATATGTATGACATACTTTTACAAGAAAAATAAATTCTGCAAACCAATATACAGAAGCACAGAGACATTACTTACCTCTATACTGGAGAGCAAATAGAAAGCACAACATAAACAGACACTACTGTCTTACCTTCTGTATCTCACCCCAGGATTTTCATCCAGGGTAGCGCATACTGTAACTATCTGCTCAGCCATGGCTTCCATTACGGCATCTTTTCCGTTTGCATTACTGGCGTCTGGACTGTAACAGTAATAGAATGCATCTGGTACATCAAGAGTATACACCTAAGTTAGGGCAAAAAAAAGTGTCACATTGTCAATTTGGAGACTTATTAAAAATATATATTTTTTAAATGCAGCTATTATTTGGGACATTAAGAAAAAGAATACTTGCACTAACCATGCTGTTTTCCGAAACTGTCTTTAACTTAATCAAATCTCATTTTTTCTGTCATGTCTATTTCATCCTTTCTTTTTCCACTCTCTTTTCTTGCTTAGTCTACCTCTCTCCTTCATTCTTGTTTCATATACAAATAGTACTATTTGCTTTTCACTATATGAAAGAATCTGAGGTAGCCAAACTAAAATAAAATTCTACCTGGCACGAAGAAATACGACAAAGACAAAATTAGTCTATATATTTGACATACACTAAAAATCTTCTAGAGAATAACCTAAAAATGTTCCATTGTTGATCATATTTTCAGTTCTTTAGCTTATACTCTTCATGTCCTTAAAGACACAGCCTATTCAACACATACAGTGAAACCTCACAGACACATTTATTCAACTAACAAAACATTTACTTATGTGCAAAGAAATGGATTAGAGAATTACTACTATTGTGTTATTTGAAGAATAACAAAATAACAAAAGAATAACAAAAGCAGCAGCTCCCTAATTGGAGTTGAGAGTTCCTCATTAAACTAACTTTAATTTTTTAAAATAATAATAGTAATCACTTCTTAGCCCAGGATAATGTAGAGTGTAAAAATAGGTATGTAATGAACATTAAGGTTAACTAATAAATTATAAATAAGGTCTCTTGCATTTCCTTTCACACAAAGTGTTATGTTTCTCTGAACATAACCCATCACTGAGAGCAGCAGCCTGAACATGGACTGAGATTTCGTTGTAGTTCATCCACTTGTGTCTGTGCTTCTCAAAGTCTCGGACGCTGTATTAACTGTTAACAAGTACCCTACAGCTTGATGGTGCTCTTCTCATAACACACTAGATAATATTATCTGTTCAAAAATACTTAATGCCCCTCCCGACAGGGCCTGTCCCTGTAGGAGTATACGTCCCACTCACTGATGTCAAGCTTATCTATGATCACTGGAACCTGACCAGAAGTGATACATGCCACTTCACCACAGAAGCTTTAAAAGCCATTTCTCTTTTCACGTTGCGTCATCCCAGACAGGGGCTACTCCTTCAGCCTCAGTCCCAAAAAGAAGAGGATGTAGAGCAAAGCCTCAGTCAAACCACAATGTGCAGTAACACGAATGGGAAATATACTTCATTGTTGTAATACACTGAGATCTTGGGAGTTGTTACCACAGTTTAAATTAATCCAAGCAATCTAATACTCCAATGAACCAAAACAAATTTTGGAACTTGTTTTCATTCCATGCACACATTTCTTTCTCTTCTCATGCTACCCTGAATAAGCCTGATCCTGTCTGATCTCGGAGGCTAAGCAGGACCAGGCCTGGTTAGTACTTGGATGGGAAACTAGATGCTGTAGGAGTAAAAAATAAAAAAATAAGGGATTGTAAACTGACAGGTCCTTGCAATCTGTGAGGTCAACGAAGTGCTGCCTCGCTTTAAAAAAAAAAAAAAAGACTACATTTGTTACCCATGCACTTAGGTATAACCACATGACTAAATTTTAGCTAATAAGATATAAATGAAAACTATGTACTTCCTTCTTTCTCTCATAGCAGACAGATAGGACCTTAAATAATCATAACATTTTGCAAAGACTGCAAAGTAGAAAATTCTCATGAGATTTCTCTATACATACAAAGACAAGTTATTTCCCTCAGCTATCAAATTGGCCAGGTATCTATATAAATCTCTCTTTCAAATATAGCAAGTCCACAATTTCAATAAACAATTCTGTGCAGCAAGATGATCTGGATATGTCTGCAATATTTATCACACTGCTGTTTATATCCCACATGATTTTAGGAAGCCCATTTTCACCTTGCACTAACTTTACATATCATACTCCAAGAAATAGGTCTGAAGATAATTTTTGGAAAATAGTTTAATGTTAACCAGATAACTTAAAATTTTAGTTTGGATCATAATCTTTCTTTGTCAAGGATAGCAATAGCTTAAAAAAGAAATCCTTCATCTAAAATCTTTCTATCTCTAAAAAACAATAAACCAGTTCAATTCTATGAAACGCTAGAATCCTAACACAGGGAACAAAGCACAACAAAACTTTGCACACAAAGCTAGCTGTGTGATTTGGGGCCTCTTTAATTTCCCCCCCTTTCAAATGGAGACAGAATTGCCGTCTATTCATAAGGCTGTTGTAGAGATTACAAAAATACGTTTATGTAAAGCATTTAGGAAAGTGACACATAGAATATGATGTATTTGCTATTATCATTATTATTATTAATTAATGGCTCATTAATTATTTCAAAGGCAAGACAAATTAACAAAAATTCTTCATTTTATAAATCAAAACATGGTAATTTATATAATGATATATTAAAACATTTATTAAAGAACATTTATTTTAAAATCACAAATGATTACAGAAGCTAAAAGTATTTTTTTGGAGTCATCTAACAAAGACTATGCTCAAAATCTTTTGATTTCATAATCTAATAGTTCTATAAAACTTGACATTCACAGGACTTAGTGGCAGATATGAAATTTAAGCTCCACTTTCAATATTAATATTGCATTCCAATCAAATGCTCATGTTTTCCCTTCATTATGAGAAATGTTTATGTGTGAACTGCTCAAAAATTCACCAAATACATAACATATAAAACATCTTTAGGATATACTTTATTAACAAATAAGCTCATAAAATCAAATTTTAAAATCCATTATGAACTAAAATTAAAAATAAAAATAGAAAGTACCTGAGATTCAAGTGGAATGAAGGAAATATTTATTTCTTTACATCTTCTTATTGACTTGGAGCAAGAAGCCTTAATTTTGTTAAAGAGACTATCAGGGCAAACTGCAAGGACAAAAAAAAAAAAATCAAAGCATAATAATTCCATCACAAAAAAAAAATCAAAGCATAATAATTCCATCTAAATTTTTATTCTTTTGACCAAATCATTCCAACATCTAAGAATATTTATTTTTATATATTATTACTGATTTTCACAAAGTAATTTACTATGAGGACAAAAATGTGTAAATATCGTTCTTCACTTTACAGAGCAGATGTATTCTAGTCAAGAGGGCATAAGAGAAATTCCATTCTCCCCATTCATATCCACCATAACCTATATTTCCTTAGAGAGCTGCTAACACAGCAAATTAAAATTGCTGAGAAGAAAAATCAGATCTAAACTTATGACTTAATAAAATTTTGTAGGATTTTCAGAACTTAGAAATTTATACTACTTTTCTGAATCTGTCACTAAGTATAAATATACCACACAAATTGTTAATTTTTCCTTGAATTACAGGAACTTCTCTAATGTCAGGAAGTTCTAAGATTCTATACTAGTAAGTTCTGGACCTTGGAGCCCATTTTTTTCTTACCCCTTTTACCTGCTTATAGTTTCATTAAATCTAGGTTGGAATATTAGCTATTGGCTCCTAGTGTCTTTTAACAAGAAGTTCTTTAGCCTCAAGATTCCTTAAGATAAAAAAGGCCTTCACATTCATTAAATTCTATCAATTACATAAACATTAATTTCTATATAATAAGGTTATCTAGATGACAAATACTTATGGTATGACATTTAAAAAAATGGAAACTACTACTAGGCATAACATAAATATTAACAGGAAAAATGATATACTACTTAAAAGAATGTATCTCTAACAGCCAGACCAAGACCTAACTTAGACCAATGGCATTTTTATTTTGCAGTGTAATTAGATAAGATGTAACATAAAACAGAATTATATGTGTCTCTGTACTTCTCTGATTCTCATTTAGCTTCTTTCTATTTGAAGACAGGCACAGTAAGAGAAATGTGATAGATTTTTCTCCCTTAGTATCTGTCAAACAAATGGTACTTTCTTCAGTGCCTTCCCAAATGGTCTTATTTTTTATTATATAATCAAATCCCCAATTGAAACTTTAAAAAAGAATTCTTCCTGTCACCAGCATGGGTTTGAGAGACAGCCATTTCCACATGCCTCTGCTGCACCCCTATAGACCAGCAAAAATGACTACTTTTTAAACTGGTTTGGAATGATTGCTTTTAATTTTCTACCATCTTAACATGAATTAGGATACATATGATCTTATATTTTTAGATTCTTTCTAACCTAATTAGAATAGAAAGTCACTAGTATTGGACTAGTACTATAAGAATTAGACACCTAATAATTAATAGGGTTTTATATAATGAAGTAATGACTTTTACAAAGCTACTTACAGTCAGTGAAGTATAAATACGCTGCTTTATATCTGTTCTCTGATTTACTTGCAAAGTCACGTAATAAACAGTCTACAGACTTAAAAAAAATTAGATGTTAATATACATTTATCAAATACTAATTTAAATATGATAGCTTTTGAAATAACTGAGATTACTTTATTTCAATGATAAAATAAAAACTTAATCATCTAAAAGTTTAACTTATAAATTTATTTTTAAAGATGTTGTCTATCCAGTGATAGGTAGAAACATGATAAATAGTAAGGTAACATGTGTGAACAAAGCATTGTTTTTGAGGAACCCAGGAATGATCAAGTAACCGGGAAGTTGCAGCAATATGGAAGCCAACTAACTGATCAGGGAACTAACAAGTCAACAAACATACCAGAAGCGTTTATCACGTTATATCTACGTGAGTACTGAAACCACTGAGACTATGACTGGAGAAGTGTTAAAAAGAGTCATAGTGAACTAGGTGCTAAAAGTGTCAAGAGATTAGAATGAAAATCCCAAAGATTGGTAGATGACTGCAAGGAGAAAAAGAAAATATAGACTGGTAGTATATGACTCAATACTACCAGTTTTAAAGATACAATGGTCTGGAAGCAAAAAAATAAGAATAAAGAATTTAATTCTTTCTCCTTCACCTATTCCTTTTTCTCCTTCTGAAGCTCCAACAACAATATGTCTCATATCAGGTTTCTCCACCAGTACCCAAGGAGCCCAAGGCCGCACTTATACCCAGAGGCCTGTGGGACCCAACAGGTAATTCACTAAGAACAGGAAGAGGATCCAGTTGGTAGTCGCAGAAAACGGAGTCCCATTCAGGTACCATTTTCTTGGAACCCTTTAATCCTTTACTGAATATATAATTTTGTATCCTGCTTTTGTCACTTATTAAAAATGAACTTTTACCTAGATCATTAAAATTTCCTAGAAATCTCATTTTCAAAGGCTACATAGTCTTTCATACCATTGTTTCTAATGCTAAGAATTTAGCATTGGATTTTTTTATTGCAAAGATTTAATTTGACCATTTATTTGATTATTTTACAATAAACTTGAAGATACAGACCATTTTAAAGTCCTTGATAAAGTATGGCAAATTATTTTCCAAAAAGGCTGTATCAATCTATACTCTCACTAACTATATAGTTTCTGCTCCATTACCCACTGATAGCTAGAATATGAGATATATATATATATATATATTTAAATCCCTCTGCCAATTTAGTAGGTGAAAAATGGTGCCTTTAGCTTTCATTTTTTCCCATCATGAATTTTATCTTATGATATCATAAATAAGATATAAAATGTTGTTAAAACCCACCAGCAGTCAATCTGTAGAGAGTAAATAGTAAATATCTAGGTTTTCCTACTGTCTTACCAGTTAGAAGAAATGAAACTGGAATTACCAAGTTAACATTCTAGGTGAGAACAAGCCAAAGGATGTGCTAGCAAATGCACTGTCAGATAGTTTACAGAATAAAAGAATTTGATATCTTATTTGGCTCTGGAAGTTTGGCTTTAAGTATGAGTTAAATCATGGTTAGATTAAAATCTAAAGAAATTCCTTTGACATAAAAAAATACATACACGCTTGCATATATACATACGTGTGTGTATGTATACATAAATGTATGACATAGGGAAGTCACCATGATAAATAAAGGATTAATCTAAGACTGTTTAAGTACATTTCCATCCTCTCAATTATTATGGTTGAATAGAAACTGCATGAGTAACGAATTACTCAAATAAACTCTAATACTTTATACAATCAAATCCTTCTTTCACACAAGGAGGAGACAGAAATTTTTTCACTTACATATTCTTTTAAAGAAGAGTGCAAAAGACAAAATTCTAACAGAAAAACTTTCCTAAGCAAACTAGTTTATGGAACTATTCTTCTAATAAAGGGTATTTTAGTTAAGTTTTCTGTGAGAAAATCATGTTAATTGTGAAAATATTGAAAAACATACTTTTTAAAGATTCGAAATACTCACCTTTGATGTTGGAGAGATAAAATAAAGAGCCTTCATTTGTCTGACAGGTTCTCGATTCTTATAAATGTTCTCCACAACTAACAAAAAAAATCATGTTATCTAACCAAATATTTATACACTTGAAACAAATTTTAAGTAATTTTTACTGTACTTATTTATAATAACACAAAAATATATTTATATATCTTGGATTTAACATTTTGTCTTTATTTGATAAAATGAAAAAACTATACGTGTGTTTTCCCTCAGGCTAAACTCTGGCCTAAGTGCTCATTATGAGAAAAAAAGATAAAGCAGTTATTTCATAGTTATGCCTATCATAATAAGCAATCAACATGCCATGAAGAAACTAAGAAAATGTATTCAAAATTAAAATGTGTATTTCTTTTAAAAAATACTCTACTATAATAATAGCAAATATGACACCAGATACGGGGCTAAGCACTTTATGTGAATTATCTGTTTAACTTCATAATAACTCTGTATTTTACAAATGAGGAAACAGAAGCTAAAAGAATTTAAGTAACTAGCTCCAGAGCCCAAGTTTTTAACTATAGTACTATAATATTCTTTAAATTGCCAATTTATTCTTTTAAAACCATACATTATTTTTTCAACAAAAATATCATCATAATTTATTCAATTTTATTTTTATTGTTGAAATTAAGTTTATAGAATTATCTAATATAAAACCAAGTGAATTTAAACCAGTAAACTAACTTGTCACATTATCTACTAATGCTATAATTATAAAAAAACTAAAGTCTCATTCTACGAATCAAGAGAACCATCTTTTAAGATTCAGGACTTATGTTGGTGGGGGACCTAGAAAGAATTAAAAACATTAATCTGACATGCAAAGAGGCTATATGGACTTTTCTTTTAAACATGATGATACATTTTTCTCAATCCTAAGTTTATGTTAGTATAGATTTATCACAGTTTCCATCATGTAGGGTATCAAGTAAGATTTCCAAAGAAATATTCAATTTTATTTTTAACTCCATTTCCAACAACTGTTTTACCCTTAAACATTAAGGTTACCCAATTTATCCAATTCACCCTTAAACATTAAGGTTATAGCTGTCTTAATTTACTTTTATTGCTTAATACTCAAAATGAAGTGTCTTATGATCATTTATGCTAGACATAATAATGTACATGTTAAAGTGTTGTGAAATATTCTGAAATCTCTGGTTAGCAACAGCAGAAAGTGCCATTTCTTCAATTCACTGAAAAGTGGACATCTATTAAATGATGGAAAAAGGGAAGGTTTTTATGATTATTCCTATAATAGTAACAAAGAAATAATCTTAATTACCAGTCTATTTTTTTAAAGGTTTTTATCTGACATTATTAACTAAAACACTGAGGTAAACTTAGTGCATCAACATAAAAAATCGTAACAAAACTGTAAGAGTAAAAAATCTGTAAAAAATCTGCAAAATAAACTCAATAATGCAACTTACTTAATCTTGATTAGGGGCATATAATTATATGTCTCAGTTGAGAAAGAAAACCCCATATTACAGAGGTTATTCTGAAGATTCAAAGAGATAAGAAGAATGTCCAGTTAAAAAAATAAAACATAACCCCCTCAGAAGCAAAATTACTAACTAAAATTTATTACTACTCCAACCACTCCCAATCATAATAAAAAAAAATCTTCATGATGAGTATTGGTAACACTTACCAGTTATACCCTCTGCTAGAAGGTCCGTCATTTTGCAACACGATGCCAAAAGTTTAGTGGTAAATTCATCTAAAAGCATTATCTTAAAATAAATGTTAAGAAACAGTATAAGAATTTGATTCTTAGAATTCACAAAAGACAGAATTTAATCCATTAAGCTTACTCAAACTTATAAACCTTTTATAACATAAAATTAAAATGACAGGAGGCAAAATTATCTCAATTTATCTTTTAAATTGCATGACCTAGAGATTATTTCTCAATATATGTACATATAGTTTTATACATAAGTGAATAAAAATACCTCCATTTTGAAGAACTTGTTCATTTTAAAAGTTATGTTTAACATCGAATTTTCTTAAAATTATAAAATGTCACTTGTAAAATAATATTAATTGTTCTAGGCACTGTTCTAAGCATTTTACATAGCTGAATGCATTTAATATTAACAACTACCCTATGAAGTACTACCATCCCCATTTTATAGACAAGGAAATGGAGACAGAGAGAGATCAAGTAATTTGCTCAAGAAGCCACAGATGTCAAGTGGTGAAGTTAGAATTTGAACATAAGCAATATGGTTCCAGACCCTATACTTTTACAGAAGTAAAAAAAAGACAAAATATTAAAGTCCTCAATAAAAGGGCAAATATGCAAATTCTACCTTCCATTCATCTTCTTTCTTGCAGTCATCAAACACTGCTGATTTTATCTCTGAAAAAAAAAAAGATTTAGAAATCTTAATTGGCATTAAAAAAATAAAGATAAATAGAAATATAATAATAGAACAACTATTCAAAAGATCAAAACTGGATAAATACTCTTCTTCTCTATTTACTACATTATAATTCTCAACAATACATATCACAGCATTAGGATACAAACATACAATGTTTTAGGTCTCAGCTCAGATGTCGCGTATTCAGAGAAACCTTTTCTGATCCCCCTACCCACAGTAGCCCCTCTATATATCACAAACTGAAACAGTCGTGTTTATTCTGTTTTCATATTTTCTGTTATTTCCCAATGAATGTAAGCTTTCAGAAGGCTGAGAATTTGTGTGCCTTTTACTGCTGTATTCCCATAGGAATTAAATGAAATTTATTGAATAAATGGGAGACTTTAGGTAGCAAAAACTGGGGGGAAATTATAAAACTGATCTACTATTTACTTTTAACAAGCATTATTATCCATTGCATTCTGCTAGGGCCTGCTTTAAATTTAAAGCTCCAGAAGACACAATAATGGACCTATCTTCAAGAAGCTTATCAAGAGACTGCCTTTAGGCAGTAGTGGGAAGTGTCATTTGAGAAAGATAAATTAAATGCTACAAAATATAAGCCACTAGGGAGGTAGCAGCCCATTTGAGTATAGACTTGGAGACCTACTAGAATCTGAATAGGTGAAGAATGGGGGGGGGGCAGTAAGGGGAGTATTTTAGACAGAGGAATTGGCATCAAAATATGGAGGTGGACAATTTTAAGAGTTAACATTATAGATTAGCAAAACATCAAGATTATATGAAGGAAAAGTAGATAACGAGGTAGGTTGGGGCCTGGTTACAGGTCTTCAAAAGTAGACTCTTTGAAATAATCCTCAGGGAAGGGGCGGGGAGGTCTCTCCAAGTCTTCAGCCCTATCATAGCACAGTACTGTTATGGGAAAATTACTTTGCCAGCTGTTGGCCAGGTGGACTGAAGTGAGAAAGAACAGTGGCTTGGAGACTCAGTGGGGAGGTTACTGCAATACGCTAGGCATAAAACAGGGCTCTGAACCAAGGTTTAAACGTTGCAAAAAGTCACACACAGGTCACATATTAACGCTACAGCTAAAAGAACTGGGTGTGAATATTAAGTCTATATTAATAGCTGTTATCAAGTTTCATTTGCATACCATATACAGCTGACCCTTGAATCAAGTAAGGGGTTAAAGGTGTCACCCCTATGCAGTCAAAAATCCATGTATAACTTTTGGCTCCCCGAAAACTTAACTACAACAGTTATCTCTTGAAATTCATGGGTGATTGGGTCCAGGATGATCCCCCCCAACACCCCAATCTCACACACGGATACCCAAATCCACAGATGCTCACGTTCCCTATATAAAATGGCATAGATCAATGCATACAGTCAGCTCTTCACAACCAGACTCTCAATACTGAATTAAAAACAGTACAGGTAGTTAATGAAAAAAAAAAAATCCATGTATAAGTAGACCCAGGCAGTTCAAACCCATGTTGTTCGATTCAGCCGACTGCGTACACTGAAATGGTTTCAGTATATTCATAGTAGTGCACCCCGCACCATAATCAATTTTAGAATATGTTCATTGCTCCAAAAGAAAGATGTTCCCCTTAGCTAACATCCTGGGATCTCCCCATCCCCTCTTCACATAGGCAACCACTAATCTACTTTTTGTCTCTACAGATTTGTCCATTCTGGACATGTAGTATAATTGGAGTCACAACAGGAGATTCTGACTGGCTTCTTTCACTTGGCATCATTTTTTCAAGGTTCATCAAAGACTGTAGCATGTATTACTACATTATTCCTTTCTACTGCCTAATCATATTTCATTGTGTGGACACACATTATATTCATTAACATCTGAGTTGTTTTAATTTTTGGCTATTTTGAATAATGCAGCTATGAAAATAGCTGTATCAGTTTTAACATGTCAAATAATTCTAAGTTTTAAAATATACAGAGAGTGTCTGGTAGAGTAAAATGTTAAAAAATATTAGTTCTCTTCTCCCTACTTTGAGGGTAAATTGAAGGTTATTTAGCTTTCTACCCTGACCTGACTGTACTCTCTTCAATTTACTAAAACCTTTTCCCAATTAAATGTATAATTTTCCAACCAGTTAGGAGATTGCTTCATCATTTCTGTCACCTTTTGCTAACAGATCTTAAGAGGCTTCCCCTTCTCTCTCCCCCTACTTATCTCACTAAATGTTGAATGACTATCATCTTGTCTTTTAGTTATGTTTCTATTACATAAGAAGTCAAAGAACTATTTTCTAACCCATATATTTCTTTCCTTTCATTCAGTCTCCTGTCTTCTTGATCTTACTAGTGCTACCTCAAGTTAAAGGCAAAAACAGAAATTTTGTTACTGCTGAACTCTCCCTCTCTAGACTGACAATATCATTAACCTTTTTGTTCTAATGCTAAGGACCATACATATCTTGAAAATTATTTTTAAACACAATTCGTTACCCATTTTCACATAAGTATATTTAAAAACCATTGTGATTTTAAGTCATTACCATATCTGAAAAGTCACCCCCGGAAATCTTGAAAAATAAAATGCCAACCTTATAATTATCCAATTTTTAAAAAGATGTTATCATAACTTTATTTTTCCTTCTATTTATACACTTGGTTATGGTATATTAAACACTATGCCAGTTACTGATTTGGAGTTTTACTTTTACATAAGGAACTCTAACTCCCGGAATTTTAACTCAGTCATTCCTGTTCTTTGCTTATCAACATGTAGTCTGAAATACTAATTAGATGTTACTCCCTTTCCACTACTAGACCATAATTACTTTGAACTCAGCAATGCAAAACAATGGTGGTTCTTCCTGTTGGGTAGTTACAATCCATCTCTAACTTAGCAGACCTAGATTTGGACCAACTCTTATTAAAAGTCAATGATGTGGCAAAAAGCATTAACAACAGTAACCAATAAAGTACGGCAGAGTCCTAACAGTGGGGAGTGGCTCGGACAATGTAAAGGGAGAGGATGGTGCAGGTTGGCCCCGAAATTCAATCATTCCTGTGGTCCCTTCTCCAGAACTCTGTAGAAAGTGCACCTCTAGGAACAGAGAAAAGAAGGTGTGTTTAACAGTGAGGTTTTGTCTGTTTTTTTTTTTAAGGACAGACGTCGAAAACTATGGTTGTAAAACCCTCGTTGGTACTAACACGAATAAACAGAATAAGCAGCCTTGGGAAACTCAAGTGCAGAGACAAGAAGAGGGGAGGATAAAGGAACACAGTGCTTGGACAGGGTGGAGACATCGGCTGCTGGTGCGGGCCCCGGGGACGCGGGGACCACCGCCCAGGGTCCGCGCCCGGGCGCCGGGAGCAAACGCCGGCGGGGCCCCTCACCCAGGGCGGCGCCCGGGGCCAGAGCCGCTCGAGGAGGGGAGAGGGTGGGTACCCCGCCCAGGGGTAGGCCGTACCCCCGCAGCCCGCCCATCCCCGGTGCTGGCAACGACTAGGGAAGGGAAGGAGAAAAAAGTCCCAACAGGGGCGTGGGTTCCGACGCAACAAGTGCCCCTGGCGGCTCCCCAAGAGACTGCGGGTCTGGGGCAGGAAAGCAAGGCCGGCGCGGCGGCCTCCCGGCTTCTCTCTCGGCCCCTGCCCCACCGCACTCACTCTGCCACACGACGCTCTTGAGCCCCCTTTCTATCACCGGCGGCGCCATCTTCACGACACTACGGAGGAGCAGCCACCCCTCCTGCTCGCCAAGTACTCCAGCTGGGAAAGGGGAGCTCGGTGGCCCCGCCTCCGCACGGGGATTCCCGCCCACCCCTGGACGGAGGCTGCGTGGTGAGGGCGGAACCTCCGCGGGCGGCGGCGCGCCCCCTAGCGGAAGGCTGCGTCACCGGAAGTTCCCCGTCCCCCACGCCTCCCCTCAGAAAGTGAAGTCCTGCTGTTGGACTGTGAGCTTAAGCTATCTTCCAAATTCAGAATTGAGTACATTGAGAAGGTGCTGTGGCTTTGCAAAAAAATGTTTTACTCTGCAAAGCAATTTGTAACAGACTTCACTCAGTGTCAGTTTAATAATGGAATGGAAAATTCCACTCCCAAAGTTTAGTAATTTTTCAAGGACATAATAATTGTGTAGGGCTACGAGGTGCACCTCCAGTGTGCCGAGAACCATACATACTCCAAGTAGTCAAAAGTTTTAAAAGCAAATAAAACAGACAATAGATGAAAAAGAATAAAAAGCCCTGTAATAAAACCATGCCTACATGGTCAATTAATCTCTGACAAAGGAGGCAAGAATATACAATGGGTTAAGACAGTCTCTTTAATTAATGGTGTTGAGAAAATTGGACAGATACATGCAAAAAAAATGAAACTAGACCATCTTCTTACCTTATATACAAGAATAAACTCAAAATGGATGAAAGACGTGAAGACTAACATATAACTCCTGGACCCAAAAAAATCCTAGAAGAAAAAGTAAACAATAAACTCTCTGACATTACTCTTAGTAATAGTTTTTCTGATATAGTTCCTTGAGCAAGGGAAATTAAAGAAAAACTAAACGAATAAGACTACACCAAACTAAGAAGTTTTTGCACAGCAAAGGAAACCATCAACAAAAACAAAAGATAACCTGCTGAATGGGAGAAGGTATTTGCCAATGCTACAGCTAACTCCCACAGATAAGGAGTTATTATCTAAAATTTATAAAGAAGTCATACAAGTTAACACCAAAATCACAAACAATCCAATTTAAAAACAGGCAGAGAGTTTGGAGAAACATGGCAGAGTGAGAGATGTCCCCAGATCTTTCTTTGAAACAACAATAAGCTGAACACCTAAAACTCAACCAAAAAAACACCCAAACTGCACACAGCACATCTGAGCGTGGGATGCGTGCATAAGACCTACCACAGGAAATCCTTGATCTCTCTTCCTTCTCTAAATTCTCTATTTCATGTTAATGTGTCCTTATCTTAAGCCTCCTTAAATTCTGTTTATATACCTAATATTACTTTAATTTGAAGACTTTTGAGGGACCTGACTTCTTATGTGTTGGGATACATACTATAATGCAAAACTATATGAAAATTGTCATATGCAGCTTACAAAATAATAAAATGAACAATTTGTCAAAAAAAAATGAGCAGAGTTTCTAACTAGACATTTCTCTAAACAGGACAAAGATGGCCAACAGACATATGAAAAGATGCCCAATGTCATTATTCATCAGAGAAATGCAAGTTAAAACCACAATGAGAGACATCACCTCACACCTGTCAGAATGGCTATCATCAATAAGGATGTAGAGAAAAGAGAATCCTCATGCACTGTTGGTGAGATTGCAAATTGCTGCAGCCATGATGGAAAACAGTTCGAAGTTTCCTCGAAAAATTAACAATAGAACCATTTGACCCAATAATTTGACCCAATAATTCCACTTCTGGGTATTTATTCAAAAATATTCAAAACACTAATTCCAAAAGATATAAGCACCCCTATGTGCATTGCAGAATTATTTACAATAGCCAATATATGGAAGCAACCTAAGTGTCCATCAAAAGACGATTGGATAACAAAGATGTAGTACTAATATACAATAGAACAGTACTCAGCCATAAAAAAAACCCCTTACCATTTGAATAACATGAATGAACCTAGAGGGTATTATGCTAAGTGAAATAAGTCAGACAGAAAAAAAGACAAATACCATATGATTTCACTTATATGTGGAATCTAAAGAACAAAATAAAACAGAAACAGACTCATAGATTCAGAGAACAAACTGATGGTTGTCAGATGGAAGGAGGGTTGTGAGGTTGAGTAAAAAAGTTGAAGGGATTAAGAAGTACAAATTGGTAGTTTCAAAATAGTTACAGGGACATAAAGTACAGTATAGGCTATATAGTCCATAATATTGTAATAACTATGTATGGTGTCAGTTGATTACTAGACCTATTGGAGGGATCACTTCATAAGTTATGTAAACGTCTAACCACTATGCTGCACACCTGAACTGATAAAATATTAAATGTCAACTGTAACTGAACAATACAAAAATTAAAATTTAAAAAAGCAAATGCCTTAATAATGATGATTTATATAAATGAACCAATAAAAGAATAATTATTTATTCACCAAACATAAATTAATGTTCAAAATTGTTTGAGAGGAGCTACAATGCCTTAGGAGCCACATGTCAGAGAATTATTTTTGAAAGTTGATTCCCAAAGGGGATGATTTAAGCTCCGATTTAGAAAGTTAGGCAGAGATCTATTTCCTGAGATGCTCCTTTTGAGACTTTAAATCAAAGCAACCATTCATGCATTAGATCAGGTTAGTTGCTGAGTGCCCCAACTCTGATGTAACCATCATACACACTGACAGGAAGTAGACTTCCTTACAGAGATTTGTAAAGAACCAATGATTTAAATTTGAGTTGGTCACATAGGAAAGTGGAAATAGTTACTACTAATAATAATAATGGCTAATATTTATTGAGTGCTTACTATATGCCAGGCACAATACTAGGTGGATCTCATTGACCCTCAAAGCAACCTTACAGACAAGAAAACTGAGGCTTAGCGACTTAGGTAACTTGGGGATGCTCAGCTAGTGGTAGAGTGGGAACAAGACTGAGGCTTGAGCTACACAGAAAGCACATAGAGAAGTCTGTGGGATAACCTGTGGTTTTCTTCTTTACAAGAGAAAAGGAAATGAAGAATAAAAACAGCCATGAAATGGTTCAAGTACAACATATGACATTGCTGAAAACCACCCAACAGGCCCAAAATGGAGTCACTTACACTAAGCCCCATGTCACCAAACTGAGACTTAATTATAGTTTCAACTCTCCCAAAAGTGGAATCTTAAACTAGTCAGACAGGAAACACTGATCAGCACCTGTTAGATAATCTGCCTCCTGCCATCCACGAAAGGAAAGTAACCCTGCAAAAACCAATCAACCTTTTTTTTTTTTTTTTTGCCAATATAACTTTCTTATTCCTGTTCCCTTCCTCCTTTTTTTAACAGCATGGTTTTCCATTTCAGGTGTATATGAAATGGAAGCTAGAGCCAGATCTCCTTTAAATCTACATTAAATAAACTCGATTGCTCAAAATTTTAAACAAAACACGCATTATTTCCCTCTCACTTTTTAATTTTTAAATCAGGTGCCACTTATTATAGCAGGGTGGTACCCCAAGCCATAAGAAAAAGACACAGAGGTGCAGACTCACCCTGAAGTGGAGTTCCTCACCTTGGAGGCTGAAATCAAGACAGAAAACGGAGGTGGGTGAAGTGCCTCCATTTTCTACTGTTTAGGAGAAGGACTGGGTGCCAGGTAATGACACGGGTTTGGCTTCTCTGAATTGGAAGTTTGTCTTGGGTCACATGGGGTACGGCTGAGGCTCACACACCTCGAGGATGGTAGCAGTGTGGAATAGCAAGTATGGGCTTTAGCCACACCCAGACACCAGTTCACATCCTGCATACGCTGGCTCTGCCTCTAACTAGCAGTGCGACTCCAAACACCTCAATTTCATTGTACGTATGAGTTGAAGATGATACCTCGAACCTCACAACAACCCAACAAGATGACAATCCTTATTGCCATTTTACAGATGTGGAAACTGAGACACAGAGAAATAAGGCATGAAAGCCCTCAAGATGGCTCCAAGACCATTGCCCTCTCCCTCACAGAATATTGCCTGCCCTGCCTTGCTCCCCTAGCTTCACATAAACTCTCTGAGCTGTCTCTCTAGTCTCCTCTAGGTGGTTTGCCTAAACAAATTGAACAATGAACTTGAATTCCCTGAATATGACATGGCAGGATGGAAGGTAAAATCCACCCACGTTGGTCAGAGATGAAAATCTGCTTTGAATAATTCGCAGAGCTGATAAGCAGCCAAAATAAGCAAGGGCTCAATGTAAAAACTTTTGAGTTAGGGCAGATCGCTCATTCACCATCCTATTCCCAGGTCTTCTTTACTAAAACTTGATGACTTAATCATGACGATCCAGAGAAATATTTTCCATCAAAACATCATGAGTTAGCAAGTCTAATCAATGCTACTTACTTACCTGGTCCCCTGAGAATTTATATTTGAACTTGTTAGTTATGTGAACGTGAGTGAGCCACTTGCCTTTTCTGGTCTCATTTCCCTTATCTGTATAAAGGGGATGATAATGTTATCCAACTCATAGGGCTGTTATGAGAATGAAATGACTGTTTGGAAAGAACTGAGAACCACACAGTACGTGCTACGTCCACGTTCTGGTTTTATGTTCACCTGGTGTGGAGCACACTGTCTTCTGTGGAGTTCTGACCAAAGTAGCCCCGCTTAGATGCCTAGCTAAGCAGAAAGTCATCTCATCTTCTATGTCCTGGCATTTGTAGAGTATGGGTATACTGGTCCCAGCCCGCTGGTGTTCTAGAACCAGGAGTCCTGGCCTTCCATTCCACCTTTGACCTCAGCCTTTGGCCATTCTAGTCAGCCATGGACACAACTCTGTTCAGAAGGCACTCATTGCTGGCAGCTGGGCTTAGCACACACTCTCACATGAGCTCTGGACCACAATCCAGAAAGCTGCCCCAGTTCATGGTGTAATCGCACACAAACTTCATCTCATTTCTTTATCATAGTTTTTTTCTGATTCAGGCTGGTTTTGTCCAGATAAATGGCATTGTACCTTGCTTGCTTTTTCGACTCTTTCTCCCTATCTGCCTGCTTCTTTAATGGTTAAGCCTTACAACAGAAGATTTGTCAAGACCCAGGTCTCTAGTCAGGGGGACAAAGAATTTTGGTTACACCAAAGATAACATCTTAGCTTTAAATGTGTTTCAGCCCCAGGCCCATCGAGGCAGAACAACAACCCCACTGGCCATGGAACCAGGCCAGGGGACCAGACAGGATGGCGCCAGGCGGACTCCAGAATTGAGCACAATGATCAATTAAGCCAACTCCCTTAGTTTCTGTAACAACTGATTTTTCCCTATATAATCCATACTCCTCCGGGCAGCCAGGGTTCTGAGAGCATTATCTCGCCTGCATCTCAAGGACTTGCAACTCCTTGAAATAAATCCTTACTTTCTCTGCTGCAAACCTGCCTGTATTTCTTCTCTGACTTGAATGCAGACAAATGGACCTTTTTTTTATTTCAGTGACGGTCGTTGCCCTAACAGGCCATGGACCCATTATGGACCCTCCAGATTTCTCACCAATCTTTTCTCACATATCACATACCTTCTGTTAAATTAAACAAGGAGACCATTAGATTGAGCTGGTTCTAATGCCATGGCAGCCTGCTTAAGCAAACCCAACCCTAAGCTTGTAAATACTCAAGGCTAAGAAATAGAAGGACAACCAACCACAAACAGCTAACTAGGCTCTTCCAAAGAAAGCAATCTCTTAAGCTTCAGCCAATCAAATAATATCCTTGCATTGATTCTACCTCTTCTCTATAAAAGTCTTCCCCCAAACACCTATCAGTGGAGTGCTCCTAACCACTGCTAGTTTGCTTTAGTGGAATTCAAATCAATTTCTGTTCAAAATATTAATATGCCTTCGTTTATATTATAATACTTCTCAGCCTCCCATCTCTGAAATTTTGCTTCAAAAAAAACTCACCAAGGTCAAACTTTTAAGGTTCCCAAAGCTAGATACGTTCGAATCATTTGATAAGTTTATTATAAATATAGATGTGCAGGCCCGGTCCCAGACCTACTAAAGTTAGCATCTCTAGGGGTGGTACCTGGGAGTGCATATTAAGTAATGTGGTCCCCAAGTGATATGAAGGCACCTAGCCTAATTCCTGTTTATTCATCAGAACAAAAGTGAACTAAATTCAGCCTTCCTCTGTGGGTGCTCTCTGATGCAGCTTATTTCCTTTTTAGAGATCTGTGACTGGCTTGTCTCCTTTTCAAGTGTGGATGCTCTGGGGAGTATCTCTTACCAGCGACACATCACGTATCGCTCATCAGTCTTTCAGAGAGGGAAAGGAGACAGAGAAGAAAGTTTGCCCTCCTCCCAGTGTACCCGAAGCCCAACTCCATGTTCCAATTCCCTCTGGGCAGTGTTCCTAACTACAGTGCTTGGCTACGCTTTTAGGGAATAAACACTTTCGTTGTGTGTGTGTTATACAAGTTCTACACATACTATTTTTAACTAAGGTTATGTGGCATTCGAAGGACAAAAGTTTTTCTAGGCACAACAGATTTATATTTTACATCACTGCTTTTCCTCTTCCAAAATGCAAAAAGCAGTTACAGTGTGAGTGGAGGATACAGCAAGACTGATGGACATCCCCGCGAAGGCTGCACACGTCTGCCACAGTTCGAGGACCTGCCCCTGGCTGTCTGTCCTTCCATCCATAGTCTTTGCTCATGCAAAAGAATGACTGCGATTCTAGCAACTGGCCAGTAGCTCTGCTTTCTCAGGTGCTCAAGCAGCAAAGGTCGCGTCACATGATGCTTTGGCTTAGGGAACTCTGCAGGCAGCTCAGCTTCTTCCAAACTTGAGATGAGGGTGTTTTTTACTACAGATGGGCCTGGTTGCTGCCGCTATGCAACCTACGACAGTCCTGGTGGAGGACTGCTCTGGGAGGAGCCGTGTCTCTGTGTGGTGCTGCGGTATCAACTTCTCTGGAAGTAAAACTTTCCCGTCCTTCAACGGCTAGAAGCCTGCATGGCAAGTGGTGGTGTTGACGAAACACTTACAAAGCGGATGTGTTGAAGTCTGTGGTGTGTCTGGATGTGAAGAGAATGTCTACTAAGCAGAGCTTGCACATTTCCAGGACTGTCCCAGTATGCTGGCTCACCTTGGCAGCCTCCCGGGGGACTTTCTGGATCTCTCTCTCTACTGAGGCTTTTCTGCAGCAGCAGCCCTTGAACTCTTGTGCAGGTGAGGACACGCCGACCTTGTCCTGGGGAAGTGGAGATGGAGCTGTTCTTTGAAAGGCCTATGAGCTTGTCCTATCCTAGACGCATTTTGTATTCTAAGAGAACTTTTCCATCTCTAATCACACTAATGATTAAGATAACTCTGTAAAAGATACGAGAAGAATTTTTTAAAACAAAAACCAAAACCTTTGCTTTTGAGTCACACCATTCAATTTAAATTACTCACTTGGTCAAGTTTCTGTTTTCATCAGAGGCTTAGTATGTCATTCTGCATTTCTCTTCCCTCTGTAAATCACTGAAAAGGGGAAGGAAGTGAACACATTAAACACGCAGACACTTTCTTAAATTAAAAAGCCCTCCAATGTCTCTGAGATTTAGATTAGTATTTTGATAGGAAATGCTATTTTTGCAGCCTTCACAGTGAAGAAGCAGGCAATTAAGACTATTTGAACCATTCGAAGGGCAAGAAGAAATGACTAGCAGTTTCTAACTGACCAGAGTGAATCTCTGTCCTGCTTCATGAAACGAATACTCCCAAAGAGCCTCCCAGCACAAAGAACTTTCCTCTCCATCCCTAGGCCAACTTGCTGTGTTCTCAGGGAGCTCTGAAATGTTAACAGTCCAGGGAGAACATTGCGTGGGGAGAACATGAACCTGTGCAGAGGCCAAGGGAGCTGCAGAGGGGAGACCTCCGTGGAGTGTGCAGCCTGCATGCTGAAGATGGCGGCTGCCCCCATGGAGGCACAAACCCCTCCAGTCTACTTCCTGTTAAAGGCCTGATACCTCACAAAGATTGTTTTCCTTTCCCCTTCCAACCTGTGTCAGATTTCCAGGATCAAAGCAGCTTCCTTGAATTAGAGCTGTGGTTCTCAGACCTTAGCATGCATCAGAGTTACTTGAAGGGCTCGTTAAAACAAATTTTGTTGGGGTCCCAACCCCAGAGTTTCTGGTTTGGTAGGGCTATGGCGGAGCCCCAGAAATTGTATTTCTAAGCAGTTCCCTGGTGGTGTTCGTGCTGTAGGCTCTGAAGCCACAGTATGAGAACCAGTGAGTTAAAGTATTATGCAAATATCTTAGAAGTCACACATTAAAGTGGTAATGACTGACGCATAATATAAAAGGATGTGATATGAGCTTAAGCTGATCCTGAATTAATAACTACCATTTATGAAGTTCATGTTATGGGCATGTCATTGTACACAACAATTTATACCTCATTTAATCCTCATAGCATCTTTCTGAGGTAAATAAGGGGCAGGATTTAAACCCAGATCTGTCTCTTAGAAAATCCATTCTTGCTGTTGAAAAGCTTTAGGATTATCCAAGAGTCAAGGGAGAGCAAAAGTCTTAAACCAACAAGATTCGCAAGACTGCCCTTAGCATATCTGGAGGCCCCATGTCAGCCAGGGACCTCATTTGACTCACCCTGTGTACAGGAAAGAGAAAGGCTGAAATTGGAGACAGCAATTTAGAATTTTTCCCTAGACCTGATGAGTTCTATATGATGTAGAGGCCCTCGAATGACCCAGCTACTGCTGATTTTGACGATCTTACAGGATTTCTACATGGATCTACTCAAAGAGGGAGGCAGATTTCAGGCTAAGGAATTGATGATGAGGGCAGTCCAGAGGGAAAGAGGAAGGGGAGGGTAGTTATCTAGAGCAGTGCTTCCCAAACTTCTCAAGTGTCAGAATCACCTGGAAACCTGATAGAGCTGCTGAGGGAGGCCCTCTTCTCCTTCCACAGGTCTTGGCCTCTACACTTACTCTTGGCTCTCCATAGGATTCTGATACACGCCAGAGTGTGAGAACTGTTACCCAAACAGTATTCTCCAAACTTGGGTATGCATATGAATCAACTGAGATTCAGTATATCAGGGTAGAGCCTGAGATTGTATGTTTTTGCACAAGCTTTCTGGTGATGCTATAGAGTGATGACTCACAAGCATTTTAAATTCATTCATTCATTCATTCATTCATTTATTTACCTATCTATCTATCTATCTATTTATTTATTTATTTTGGTTAAAGTGCTGCAATTCTTTAAGAAAATTTTAGAGAAGGCCAATATATAATTCACGACTCCTCTCCTACGAGGAGCCCCCAAGATGCTCCAACTGCCCCCTCCATGGCTCAGGGAGCACTGATTAAAGACTACCCTAATACTGGAAATAGGTTCCAAGAATGCAGACCTAGGCCTGTGCACATTTCACTGAAAACCAGGGGTTATGGTCATTAGTACTTGGGGAGTTTTTAAAGTAGTTTTTTATAATTTAGAGGTTTCCTCACAGTTTGTTTTTAATAAGCCAGGTCTGTTGCCCTGTAGTCACTGGAAACAGAAACTCTTTAAAAATTCATAGAGATTGTGCTTATTTCAGACCTGCAGGTAGGGCAAGAATTTGAAAGCATGTGTCCTGCTGTGCTGAGAGAAGCCATGGTCTGGGAAAGGAACCAGAGACAGGCAATGGAGGGAGGGAGACTCCAGAGCCAGTTGCTGGCCGCGGAAGGAAGGCTGGGATGGGGAGCTGGCCCAGACAGGAGGCTGTGCCGTGGCGTTTGCTGGTAGAAAGGCTTCCTTTCCACTCACAGCCTCTGAAGTCAGCTATGTCTGACTGGGCGTGTATATGCACACAAGCATGCCTGCCCTGTCTGTAGTTTGGGGTTGATGGTATTCCCTGGGGTTTTTCCTAAGGCCCAAACCCAAGCCAGCCCCTAGAAGAATGTGGTAAGCATTTCTCATGAAGCAGCATGTGCTACTTACTGGGTCAACACACACAACTCTGCATGCCCATTTCTGTAGCCCGGCCCAAGAGCAGCCCCCGTGGGGCACTCAGCCCCGAGCACACCTGAAGAGGCAG
The DNA here is from genome assembly GCA_004027375.1 of Macroglossus sobrinus. Classification (NCBI taxonomy): domain Eukaryota; kingdom Metazoa; phylum Chordata; class Mammalia; order Chiroptera; family Pteropodidae; genus Macroglossus; species Macroglossus sobrinus. The sequence continues at coordinate 90,397 of PVKZ01001987.1, forward strand.
TGAGAATTATCTTTATTCCAATTCCAATCCCTTTCAGCACCCTTTTCCTCCACTGGGTATATCCATCCATGCAAACCAGACATCCTATCATTTGCCTTCCTGACTAACTGAAGAGTCAGCTTTGATCCTGACTTCACTATCACTTTAAAAAGCAGCAAGGAAACGCTCTTCTATTTTATCCATGAGAAAAACGACTTACCCATTCCAAGTGTGCTTCCAGAGCAGGTTACTGTAATAAATGAAAACATGGCACTTAAAATATATTTACTGATATATTTAAGATGGTGAAAATAAAACTTAAGAAAGAACAAAGGAAAAGTAAACCAAAGAATGAATAAGAGCCAGTTTGAGGGATAGGAGGAGATAACTAACTACTAGCAGTGTGACCCTGGCACTCTCTGTGCCTCAGTTTGCCTGTAAAGTGGTAAGAATACGAATGCTAACCTCAGAGGGTTGTTATAAGGATCAGTTGGCATTAATACATATAAATCCATTATAATAGTGGCTGGCACAGAGCACTCAAAAATATTAGTCATTATTATTATTATTATCATCATCATCATCATTTACAGTATTGTCCTAATTATCAATGTGAAGTATCACTGACACTGAAATAAAAAAAAAAAAACAAACCTGAAAACCAAACACGAAAACAAATTCTTCCAACTGCATGATTTTCAGCAGGGAAATTGAGCAGAGGTGGACTTCCTAACTTGAATCTAGACACCCAGTCATTGGCGACAGGCCTCAGATGGCACCCCACCAAATGGCACTAGAGTCCAAACTAACAAGGACTTCTGGTGGCTAACAAACCATCAGAGCAATGACTCTCTAAGAATTGAATTGTGGGCATGGGGCAGAAAAATGAACATTCACTTATGGGCTATATGATCACAGGAAAGCACGTAAACTCATTGACTCATGCTTTTTTTAAAATTTAAACTACATTGGGCCATGGTTATGTGTTAAGTCCTAGGAGTCCAAGAGATGATCACTTATTAGGGGAAATAACACACGATCAATTCACAGTAATAAGGCATGGTACAGATAAGGGTGATGTGGGGTCATAAAGGACAGAGTGAGAAGATCAACTCTACCAACGGCTGTTGGAGATTTCACAGAGGAAGGGACGTGTGGGTGGTGGGGTTCCCTTGGAGGTTATGGGGTGGAATCCCAGGCATAGAGAAGGGTACTGCATCAGCTTGGAAGCATGATGTGACATGATGTGTGTGGCTGGGGCAGGTGTGTGTGAATGATTCCCTGTGACTCTCGTGTCCTGTCAGCAGTGGTAGATGGAGCCCAGAATTGCATTGTCCAATACAGTAGCCTCTCCACATGTAGGCAATCTGAACTGAGATGCACTGTGAGTATTAAATACACATTAGATTTTGAAGACTTAGTATGGAAAATAATGCAAAGTTTTTATATAGATTCTATGTTGAAATTATAACATTTTAAAAATATATTTGGTTAACTAAAATACATTATTAATTTCACTTATTTTGTTTTACTTTTTTATTGTGGCTACTAAAAAATTAAAAATGTTCATAAATGGCTTGGATTACATTTCTATTTCATGGTGCATGTGTAAAAAAACAGACTGGGGACAGATTGTGAGGGACACTGAATGCCACACTCAGAGAACTGAATTTTATCCTCTAGTACAATAGGAAACTTCTGAGGATTTCGAAGGCATGAAAGTAGCACGATCAGATCAGTGTCCTAGAATGACAATTCCGGCAGTAGTAAGGAAGCCGGCGGGAGGCAGGAGGGGTGGGAGGCAGAGGTGGTGAGAGCTGAAGCACAGAAGTAGCTGTAGGAATGAAGAGAAAAAGTTGGGTTTAGAAGCCATTGTGACATGAACAGGACAAGACTTGGAGGCTACTTAGATATGGAAGGTGAGGGAGAGGGAAGCTGACACCAGGGTTTTCAGCTTGTGTACCTGAAACAAGATCAATGGGAAGAAATCAGAAACTGCTGAAGATCAGAAGTTCCTTTTCGCCTTGAGGAGCTGAAATGCCTAGGGCACCTCCAGGCTGAGGTATCAAGTGTGAATATAGATTTAGAGGTTAGAAGAAAAGAAAGGTTGTACATAGAGATTTGGGAGCCTCTGAGCCTCAATTTTCTCATTTATAAATTGGAGATAGTAAAATCTGTGGCACCTACCTCACAGTTATTTTGAGCATTCAATGAGATAGTGAATGTGCAAACACTTGATAAACTGTAAAACATTATGCAAATATAATGAAGTATTGTCATAAACCGTAGCCTCTTTTTCCTAAGAGCTCATTCTCACCCCAACAACCCATTCCTGTCCCCTTCCATGGGGCCATGCTTTGGGCCAGTTTGTCCTGAGGACAAGATAATGAAAACACAAGGAATCAGAGCGTGGCAGCCAAAGACAATGAGAACGCCCCCAAAGAGGAACTGGCCCGGTTCCATCACCAGGAGCCACCTTGAACTTTCTCATCACCTTCACATAATTGGATATTTTATGTTTTAGTAATCAGTAAAGATTTCTGCACCAACATTTATTCCTCCTCCTGTGTTCACTTGCAAAGTTCTAGGGCTTCATCATCTCTTTTCTTTTCTTTCCTTTTTCATTTTAGACATTTATAAAAAATACATGACTATGCCCTGGGCAAGGTAGCAGAAGGTGCTGGAATCCAGAGCAGGAGAATTGCTAATGTTTTTCTGCCAGGTCTGGTGAGATGGCAGTTGCTGACAGTCATGTCTCATGATCATGCACTGTGCTGCCCACTCATATTTCTAAACCTAGTTTATGATTTATAAATTTGTCTTTTTTCCTGATCCTCCAACTCTTCCTCAGTCATGAGCCTGAATCTGTGCAAATAAAAGTTCATCTATCTTAATTTCCAACATTCTGGGGTGTCTATCATTATCTTTAAGACTATGCGAAAACTCAAGCTCCAAATCTCAAAGCATAAAATAACTTTAAATCTGCTTTACTATTTAAGCAGCAAGCAGCTTGTCCTTTTTCTGAAGGAGAGGAGAGGGAGAGGGGAGACAGAGTGTTTGTTTCCAAATCAAATAAGAAAGCATCACAATTCCACAGAAGCTTGGGGTCCCCAGAGGCCAGAATCTGTCATTTCCTCTTTGATCTTCCCACATAGCAAATAAGTGTGAGTGCTCTGAGTTTTAATTCACAGATTGAGTTGAGGGTTGATTTTAAATGAAGAGTCATAACTTGCTGTACCTGAATATATTTTTTTTGGACAGAAGGTAAGCTTCAGTCCTGTCTCCGCAACTGGTGAGACCATCACAGTGTATACATCCCCGCAAGGTATCTCGGTGACATCACAGAAACTGAGGCCAGCGCTTGGGGCACATGTGAAAATGCCTTTGGAACCATAGAGGTCAGTGCTGTAATTGGCAGAGCCCCTGGCCATTTGCCAGTAGATCCGGATGCCATTAGGGCCCAGCCTATATAATTTCACTCCCAAAGGGCAGCAGGCACCTGATGGAACAACAAAAAAGACAAACAAAATGATCATTTATTCCCCTATCACACAAACATGGCCTTTAATACCAGGGGAAATAATATAAGTAAGTAGGTCTAAGCAATACATGGTTAGAGCAGGATTTGAAGAAGTACTCAGTAGTTCTTTTCATGGTGGGCCACATGATTAGAAATCCATGCGTGAGGGTGGTGGGGCATGAACTTTTAATGGAGAACAATGGTGAGTCAAAAAAAGTCCTCACTTGGCAGGTAATGTGTTATATATGACTCAAACCTTATGAGTCAAATACACAGAATCTTTGTCAAGATCTTTCATAATGCCCTAGTTTTATATGAAATTAATGGGATTGAATTTAAAAATAATTAACTGCTTTCAGCTTTAATTGAAAAGACCTATTTTGCTGAGCTGAATAGCATAATGCCTGAGGAACAGTCACTTAATCAACAGGCAGGTGACCAAGCTTCGCTGGTCCACACGTCATCCCTGCTAGCTGATTAGGTACTTTTTTTTTTCTTTTTTAAATACCTAGAGCAGGTCACACATTAGGTGTCAAGTGGGACACCAAACGGTAGATACCTCAGTAACTTAAATAAAGATTTTATTGTATAATAATAAAAAATTCAGTTACAGATGCTCAGGCTCATTTGATTTACTCTTTTTTTAAAAAGTTGTGGGGTTTTTTTGTTTTTTGGGTTTTTTTTGGTATGAAGATAAGCAATGAGCCATATTCCCAGAACTGGATATCAGGGTGAAAACTTAGGCAGCAAATCCAATGAAAGACATTGGGCCAAAAGAAGGTATATATAATCAGCTGACAGACGTGTAGAACTTATAAATGCTACACATTATGATTATTACTATTTCACTTACCAATGAGGAAACAGAATCAAGGAGGATAAGGCAAAACAGCGTAGAAAAAGCCATGTCTTTAGATTCTACCCCTGGGAGGGCAAAATTATATTTCATCTCTTGCATCCCACATCCCATGGCAGACACAACTAACAGATCATTGAACTCCTCCCCATCAAGCCTGAGAGGCATCCTTAGAAGTATTTTTCAAAACAGTCTCCAAGCAGCCACTTCAGTGGACTCGAGTCCTATGAGAGAAATCTAATTTATTGACCCTATACTACTTTTACCTTCCATGCTCTTTGGTCTTTGTGAAGAACAAGATACAATACTGTCAGCAGACAGTGCTCTTTTAGCCTGTTGAAATAAGCCGTAGAAGAGGCTAGAGTGGTTTAGGAGAGCGGGGTAGTAGCATAATAATAAAAGAAAAAATTCAACTCGAATAGAATGTGTGATCTGAATGCTTTCTGAAAACTCTGCCAGACTGAATTATTTTGTGCTTCAGGTAGCTGGGTCATATGAAAACCTGTCCTCCCTTCAGAAAAAGTATACCCGGACCTTGTTATCAAGGGAGTCCATGCACCAATGACCAATAGAAGCCTCTGAAACTTTGAGGTTCTAGTTCCAGAGGAAAACTAAAAACATTTTAGAAAGTAATCTGAGTTTATAATGCAAGGTAGGTGGAGAAGCAGCATCAGGAAGGGCTTATGTCCGGATTTAAAACAGTCAAGGTCCTTATCGATACCTCAGAGCTAGAGTTTAGAATTCACTTACTGGAGGAATAACTTTGATAGGTGCAGTCCGCAGTCAACCCCGTGGCACTAACTGCTTTTAACGCCACTGTGTAATTGATGCCACATGTGATGCATCCCAAGAGGCAGTGGTTTTGATGGGTGTGACACTTAGACTGGCCAGTGTGTGACTCCAGAACTGTCACATATGTCTGAGCCCCGGTTCCAATAGTCCAACTCACGTTGACTACTGATTGGGTGACCTGAGTTACTGTCAGACCAGCTGGACAGCATGGTACTTAAATGAGAAAAAAGAGAAAGATTTGAGGATTTATTTCTAGTGAAAATTTATTTCTAGTAAAAAACAACCAAGAATGGCATTTTGCCTGTGCTTCATTCAATCTCCTAAATATCTCAGACCTTTTGTTCAACCTCTTAAATATCTTAAGCCTTCAATTGTTAAGCAAAATTTCCTTTTGGTAAGCAAAATCTCAATTCTTCTGATACATCATTTTAATATTAACTGTATATAAAGTGGGTGCTTTCTCCAAGAATGGGTAATGTGAGGTTCTCTCCAATTTTTTTTTTCAGAATAAGAAAGAAATCCTTTGTTCCCAATTCCAGTTGCAAATTTCAAAGAGGTTGCATGCACCTCTTCTTTCAATACATTTCATAGCATTTGCAATTAAATTATTTTGCCTTTCTCATGCATTTCATAGTACATAATTGACATAAAAGTTTGAAATAGTCTTAGCCACCTAAGAAAATACCACAACCAAGTCTCAATTTTTTAGAGACCCATTGAATAGGATATAGGATCTCTAGAATCTTCTTGTGTATTTGGCGTTGTATCTATTCCACTGCTTTTTACGGATCAATTTTTATAGTCCAAGTGTCACCTATTGTTGTATATAAGAGAAAATAATGTCCAAAGGCTTTAAGTAATGTGCTAAATTTTGTTCACAGACAATACAGTAAAACATTAACAGCTTTCTTTCATCAAGCTTGCACTGTGTATCAGATACTATACAAAGTGCTCTGCAGAATTAATGAACTTAATATTACCAACCACCCGATGATGCCATTTTCTCCCTTCTACCAATTAGGAAACTGAAACTCAGAATGCATTCTTTAAAGAAAGACTGGAAAGGGCTGAGCCAAAGAAATAAAAAACAAACCAACTCATCTGGTCCCTTGTTAGTTGTTTTGGTAGATTGTATTATGGGGGAATATGAATTCAAATAAACGTTTTTTGCAGAGCCAACATATTCTCCCCTTTGATGTCCGTGTCTGACTATATTAGTCTTCTGGTGATATTTTTACAGAACCTGCGTCCAAATGTTGAAAGTTGTATTCTTTATTCTTTTATTCGGGGTTCTTTGGAAGATCTCTGAGTTTAATATATTTCTGCTACACGTAGGGTAGACCAAGAAAGAAAGTCCACGTCTTTACAACAATTCCTAAGCACCCAGTGAGGTCAGCGTCCGGGCAGGTGGTCGCACATACCTGTTTCCAGCGGCACGCTGTAGCTGGGCGGGCTGCGTCCTGCGGCTGTTTCTGCCACCGCGGTGACGGAGAACCGCGAGCCGCAGGGCAAGCCGCGCAGGGCGCAGGCCTCGCCCGCGCTGCTGCACGCGAACCGCGCGTTCTCTCCCTGCGCGGTCACCGTGTACGTGGCGCCGGCGTTGCGGGATTGCCAGTGCACGTTAATCCTGGAGAAGGCGTCCTTTGAAACGTTTTTGATTTCGGGACTGCAAGGAGCTAAGAGGTTTTAGATTAGTAACTGAAGCGTCAAAAATAACACCTGTGCCATTTGGTCTAAAACTGATTCTCCCCCCCACACCCCAAATGAGATCATTATTACTTTCAACCATATCGTTACTTTTCAACCATTATTACTTTCAACCATGTGTGAAGGCCAAATTCACAGAGCCTTTGCATGGAAGCCTTGCAGACACCGACACACGGAGCTGGGCTCCTAGAGCATCGGACTAACTGGAAAATGGTAAGGGGCGTTCTGAACTGCACAGGCAAAAATAATGAAGACAGACATTTGTGGCCTTAACCTTCATGGGTAAATATAGACAGACCCCCAAAGGTAGGAGGGAGTGCATGGCTGACGGGCAAAGCCTCCCACTCTCCCCATGGTCTGTCTCTCTGTCTGTCTCTCTGTCTCTGTCTCTCTGTCTCTCTGTCTTTGTCTCTCTCTCTCTTTTTTTCATTTTCCTTCTTCCACCTTCCCTCTGCTCTCTGTAGTGAGGCAGCGGCTATAACGGTGCCCGCAAAGAGCGGCTAATGGGAGTCGGCCTTTCTGTAGTTCTTGGCGAAGGCCGTGCTGAGGGATGCAGCCGGGGTGGAGCGTTCAGACGTCCGCGAGTGAAATCACCGCCGTGTCGTACCTGTGGTTATAAACCGGGACGTACACGACTTATTGCTGCCGCGGACCTCGCTGTAAGAGTGCACCGTGATGTTGTACTCGGTGTCACACTCCAGGGCTGACAGCGTGCAAGCAGGAGCAGTGTCGGTGCACTCCAGCACGCTGGCCCCGTCGACAGCCTTGGTTTCGTAAAGTTCCGCACCACGGACGGGAGACCAGACGATCTCTACCCTGTCACTGGACACCAACACGGGGTTAATGTCACTTGGACAACAGGGAGCTGAAAGCAGGAGCAGACAGAGAGTGGAGGTTGGTATAGGAGCGATGCTGTCAGTGGGGGACACTGAACTCCCCACACCCTGAGCCTCAGCCACCACCCTCCTGGATCACTGCAGGACTCTCCTCATGGGCCTTCCCAGCTCTCATTTTGGCCTGACCCCCACCACATAGGGGGCAAATCCTTTAACCATGACGCTCAGGGTCATTCCAACCTATGCCTCGTCTACATGTTTAGCTGTGTCTCCCCAGGTCCCCTGCCCCACACGTGTCCTCATTTCCCTGCGGACCCCTCTACCGGAATGCCATCCCCTTCTTCTGCCTGACAAAATCGTGTTTAGTCTAACTTATTTATAAATAAAACATAACCCCTGCCCTGTAGAAGAGCCGAGCCTAGAGGAGAAGAATCATAGTAATAGTGATAATGATGCCAATAAAAATATTTGCATTCTGTCTTATCACATACAAAGACCTTTTCATATTCATCTTCTCATTATTATGTACCCCATTTTGCAGTGGAGGATACCAAGAAACTAGTAAGGTAGAGGCCATTCTGCTCATTTTACCAATGAGTTGGTGGTCAAGTTAGGACTTGAACCCAGGTCTCCCCCCAAACTCTCCACACCACATAGTATCCTTGCACTTCTGTTTTCTGGTCTCAGAGAAAGAATGGACTCCTGAGACATAGGATTGCATCTTCAACATCTAGCACAGGGCCGAATGCTGAGTAGATTTTGGTGGAGAATTTGATTTCTCAGAGCAGGGTTGAATGACTATAGCCTTTTCCCTCTTTCCATTCCTAAACCTTGCATTCTTGTTAAGCTTGGGTCCATGAAGCCAAAGCTTCCCAGTCTGGAAAAGATGTGAGAGAAGAGATTCACTCTCCATTCTTGGCCCTCGAATGACTGCCATGGGGTCTGTGTAAGTCACTAAGTGCCACAGGTGATCCATTGTGCTGCCTAATTTAGTGGACTCAGACATTCCTTTATAAGCATGAAGTGCAACCTACCTGTGGTATAATTGAACACATCACCCAAAGGACTCTGCCCTGCCTTGTTGTAGGCGAAAACACTGATGAAGTAAGTGAAGCCACATTCCGATAAGAAGTGGCACTGAGTGAGGGATGTGTTGCAGTGTACTTCCAAGCCATCGTCACTCTTCACAAAGGCCACATAGTAATCACCCAGATCTACATCGGACCAAGACACAGACAGGTGGCCTGGGGGACCTTCTTGGATTGTCACTCTTCCAGGTGCACAGGCAACTAGGAAATGATGCATAACAAACAGCTGTGAGAGATTCTCTTTGCATCTTTGCAATTGTTCAGGAAACAAGATGCCAAGAATACATCAAACAGTATGTGCGAGCCAACGAAACATTCTCAAATTGTGTCCTAAAATGTATCTCACACAGTACGTGCTAGACTGTCAGAAACAGGCATGGATTTGCCTTGGTTAATATTGCCTGTGTTTCTGTGTTAAGGCAACGCCAGGACCAGCACAGAATGAAGTCTTCTGAAGGAATAGAGTCAAATGAAGTTTCCTCTTTCAAGCTCAAAGCTTTTAAAATGTTAGTCATCTCTAATGGAAATCTTCCTAAAATACTTCACACAATTGTGGGCTACAGGAAACACATAGAACTTTCTAAACATAGCTCCTTTATGGATAAGTCAGGGTCATTCCCACGATCATGACTGATTGTGTTATACACAAACTACAGTGGTGCCTGCTGGACTGATAAGTACTCAGGGCTATTTCAATGGCATTTTATCCTGGCTGCACATTAGAGTCAACCGAGGAGCTTCGACAAGCTATTCATATCCAGACTCCATTCCCAGAAGCTCTCATTTTATTGGTCTTTGGTGGGGCCTGGGTATCAGGATTTTATAAAAGCTCTCCAGATGCTCTGAATGTGCATCCAAGATTGAAAAACGCTGCATGGTTCTCTCCTGAACTGAATAACTACCTTCAGGCTGCTGGGCTTTTGAAAATGTATTTTTTAATCTCTTTTTTTACTCTCAGCTGTTCGTGCCATCCACATTAAATTACTGTTGTTAAAAGAGAAGCTGAATCACTAAGTTTGTTATCAGTGACCTTAATTTAACATAATTATAAGAAACTGGATCTGAGGGGTTGGCTTTTTCTCGTGAAATAGAGTACCTCGACTTGGTGATGGCTCTTTTTATCTCTGCTCAGAAGCCTCTTAAACTTGACATAATTCTGACATTTGGACCAAGTAGACATTATCATAACTATATGCATTTTCTTTATCTCAGAGAAGTGAAATCAGGCAGACTTGGGCTTGAATTCCAGCTCCACCACTGATTATCATTAGGCCCTAGGAAAAATTATTTAAGTTCTCTGAGCTTCGATTATAGAACCTAACTCACTGAGTGGTCGTGAGAATTAAGTAAAATGATGTATTTATATTGCCTGGGACATAGTAAGTCTTCACTAAATGTTAGTTTTCATCCCCAAAACACATAGATATTTCTAAATAGAGGAGTGAACCTCCACATATGTATGCCTTTATATCCCCAATGAAAACAGAAGATATCTAAACACATTCAGAACTATAGACGGCCCATCTTAATCTTTAAAAATTGCTCACACCAAGCCTCGGCCTGTGAAACATGACAGAAGGAAGAAGCCGCTATCTGCCATATGCGGTGACCGCTGTATAGAACTCAAACTGGATCTTAGAATTTTTACAACCTTACAGATGAAAATCAACTAATTAAGGCAAGATCTGGAATAGAAGCAGGGCTCCTAATTTTCAAACGCTTTTTCTTTTTTTATATTTTATTATTTTTTAGGCGAGGCAACCCTTGATTGACCTCATAGATTACAAGGACCTTGTCAGTTTACAATCCCTTATGTTTTTTTTATTTTTTACGTCCACAGCACCTGGTCTTCCTAGGTGGTCTCCCATCCAAGTACTAACCAGGCCCTACCCTGCTTAGCTTCCGAGATTAGAAGGGATCAGGTTTGTTCAGGGTTACATGGCCATAGACTCAATGTGCGTTTTCTAATGCACAGTATCTGGATTCATTGTCAATGTTATTTACTCATCAGAATGTCCAACACAATGCTTTCGTTTACAGCAAGCTATCATTACGCTTCTTCCAGAGTGTTCTGGAGCAGGGTCAGGTGATTGTTTGTTTCTCTTATGGCGGTCACTTTGGCTCACCAGCCCCACGGCAGCCTCGCTCTTGTTGACATACCGGTTTTCAGGGTCACCGCTGAAGCTGATCCGCTAGATCCTGCATCGTTACTTGCTAAAACTGAAATCAGGTACCGTGTTCCACATCGGAGGGAGGAAATGACGCAGGAGCTGAACACTGTGCTACAGCTCAGCTCGGAAGAGCCGCTTAAAGCCATCGCGGTGTAGTTGAACGCGCCCTCTGTCGGTGCCCATGAAACAGATGCCTGCAGAGCCCCACTGTCAAACAAGACTTGAATGTTGGCGGGAGCACGAGGACCTACAGTTTTGAGAAACAGTTAAGATTTCGCAGAAGCCTCAAGAGCCCAAGTACGATTTTCCCTAACAAGTGCTTTGATAGAAGAATGCGTAGGCACAGGGTGGTACAGGGTGGGGTGGGGGGGAGCAGCTCTATCAGGCTGCGGAACTGAAAGAAACCTTTCCTAGAAGTAATTGGTTTTTTTAGAGCTTTTCTCTTGTGTTTCCCTGTGCTTTAAGCAGTTTTTAGAGACTTGGGATTTAGCCTGACTTTGCTAGGGCTGCTGTAACAAAGCACCGCGAACGAGGTGGCTTAAGCGACAGAGAGTAATCGTCCCGCAGTCCTGGAGGCTGGAAGTCTGAAATCAAGGTGCTGGCGGCTTTGGTTCCTTCTAAGGGTTGTGAAAAAAGATCTGCCCTAGGCCTTTCTCCCTGGCTTGTAAATGGTGGTCTTCGCGTTCATGTGGCATTCTCCCTGTGTGTGTATATCTGTGTCCGAATTTCTTCTTTTTATAAGGACATCAATCATAGTGGATCAGGGCCCACCCTAATGATCTTATGTTAACTAATTATATCTGTTACAGAATCAGAATTTCTTTACACAAGCAGTAAGCATTTAAACTACCAACAAGGAATAGTCAAGGCACTATAAATAAACTCATAATAAATATATAAATAGCTGTTGCCAGCTGTTCTGTACTCATCACTTACACTTAACGCTTGACGGCTACAATGCATAGCCCCTCTGATTAATCAAAAATGAGATTTGGGGGCTAAGCTAAGAAGTCTTACCTGTTCTCTGATTGCAGGTGGAGTCATCCCCAGGGGTCCCATTGGCATTCCACGCATAGGCCTTTATGGTATAGAGGGTCCCGGCATCCAAGCTGGTGAATGTCAGCGTGGTGTTGGTGGTATTCTCTTTCCATATTCTGCCCAAACCATTGGCTCGCATGATGGACACAGAGAATCCAATGGCCATATATACAGCTTCCCACTGCACAAGAATAGAGTCTGGACTTGGAGAGCTTACTTCTAGAATTGGTGCAGCCAACACTACAAAAACAAAAGCACATGCATTTCCATTATGGAAGTTAAGTAGAAGATAAGTCAAAATTTAGGAAAAAGTATTAGAGGTTGATGATCCACAGTGTAAATTAATTACTTGCTTTGCAAAAGGATTCATGGCAGAGTTTTATTAAAATTTGCTAATTTAATGTGTATTATAAATTTGCTATTTAAATGTGTATTAGAATTATCCTCCAGGTGATTCTAATAAACACTGGAATTTGAGGGAAAAAAATTATAAACGGTTTGGCAGAGGAATAGGAAACAGAGAAATTCTAATATTAGGCATTATTTTCAATGAGAGGTTAGTAATAAACTAGGTAAAACATGCCTGTAATCGTAATAGAAGTCAGTGGGGGAAATGATGGTTTATACTATGTTACTGTACACACAACCTTTCAGAAATAGGCCTAGGTACAACTTCATCAAATCAATTTAAGTAATATTGATGACAAACTTCAAATGTTTTTATTTTAAGCAAGTTGAAGTGCAACAAATCCCTTCCACATGTTCTTTATTTGGCATGGTCTTGATGGATCACTGAAGTCAAACACAGAAATTCCTCTTTCAGACATTTAGAAGCAGGGATGCTTTTAAGGGTGCCAAGAAATGCTTATTTTCCGAAGCAAAGCATCTAGAATTTAAATACCACCTTCTCCACATATAACCGAATCTCTCCCCTCCCCCGCCCCCTAAAATAATTTGGTGGCGTTTACTTCTGGGTACTCACATGACACAAAATTACATCATGCAACTGCTGCCCCAGTATAACTGATCCAGGTCACAAGCAATGGCTCAACAGAGGGTGGATATCCAGCTACCTGTCTTTGCTTGTTTTGGAGGTGATGCCTGGCTTCTCCCAGTGGCACTGACGGATCTGACAGTGATTTGGTACAAGGTGGCAGCCTTCAGGCCTGTCACAGTGCCTGGGGAATTGGCCACCATGGTTTCAATGACAGTGTCACCATCTTCTGCCGTGAGGAGGTAACTGGTGGCCCCTGGTACTGTAGCCCATTCCACAGTGATACTGTTGCTGATTTTTGAATATGCCTGATCAATAGTGGGTATTTCAGGAGCTGAAAGAGATTTGGAAGTTGTACATTAGCTAGGAGACCTATAAGAATGATTTTTTTCATCGTTTTACTTTTCAAACTAAATCATTCTCATGCCATTTTACAGACATAAATTTTGCCCTTATTTTCTAGATCAAGGAAAAAAAAAAACAGCAAAAAAGAAAGGCAAATCTAGTCTTCAGAAGAGAGCCAGAAAACTCAAACCTTTCATTCAGAAATGGGATTTCAAAGAGGTCCCCCCCTACACACAACCCCCTCCCCCTGCCCCTGCCCATGTCTCTGAGATAATTTACACTCTTTGTACTTTTCAAAGAGTGAAGAGTGGGAGTGATTGTGGGAAAGAACTCTGAGAGGAGGGAATGAGTAACTGAGGTGATTCATTCCAAAGGATTCTACTCTAGTTTGGCATTCTGGGAGTTCCCAGCCTGCTTTGCTGCCAATCTCCTCTCTCTCTGCCCTGACGATCCTCTGCTGCCTCCAGCTACGGTCCACCTCCATTCCCACCTCTGCCATGCCGGAGACTCCATTCGTGCACTTTACACACTTCTCAGATGGCATTTAATCAAGTACAGAAAAGAGAATTGAGTTCTTTGTTTATAATTATGCCATTGTACTCTCTTTCATGTTATCATCAGAATAGAACCATTTTCAGATTCTTCTATATAAAATAAAAATAAACTTTATTCTCTCTTTCTTTATCAAAATCTCTGCCTCAGCATAAGAACGAGCTGCTCTGGTCCCTCCTCGGCTGGGCCTGGCCACGGTTTGCCAGGGGGATATGCATGTTATGTCATGAGTTTATACAAGGCCTTCCTACACATTAACTGTGGGGTAGGAGATACATCATGATAATCAAATTGCTACTTTGTGCAAACCTCACTGACACAAAAATGCCCTGGAAGGAGGAGATCCAAGTGGAAGAAAAGACCAAAAACAAAAACAGCTGAGTTTCAGGTTTGAACCTGGCACTTGGCCTTTTATGCTTAAGGTACAGCATTTGCTGGGTAAAATCACAATATGTCAAATTCAAAACCACAGGGCAAAACAAAACCACAGAGCAAAGAGGAGAAAGAGTAAACACAGACCAAATGCTTCATTTGCCAGTATCACCCCCTCCCCACCAGCAGCTCCCCACCTGCCAAATACCTACGCACACGATACAGACAACCTTCTCCTTCTGCGCCAATAACCGAAAGAGTTAGCTCTGGCAGCATCTCAGAAACAACCATGCTGCAAGAATGAACAAAGTCTTCACTGTGCGCTGGCCAGACATTCCTTGAATATCACCCAGGACTGTCTCCTTTGGCATCAGAAGAAAATTATGATGTTTCTACACGCTGGGGAAAAGTTGCAGGCCTGCCCATCTTAGCCATTTGTGAGCAGAAGCTGATGCAGGAAGTGTTCATGTTCCTTCTCTGTCCTATAACTTGTGGTGTCTCTCAACTCCTTCTGTTCCCTTTGTCCCCATAGTTCATCTCTATCTTCTAGGTTAGCCAGTTCTGCTCATTGGAATGGAATAACTTCCTGGGAAAATGATAACCAACCTAGCCACTGACACAGGAGAGCTGATAGCACACTCATGGGGTCGTTTGAAAGGCATTAAAAGGCTGGCATGACACAGATGACCTCCCCATAGGACTGTAAGGGACCTCAAAAGGCCATGAAATGTGCCCCACTGAGTTGAGCCGGGAGAGGCACCCTTGCCCAGGAGTAATACGTGGAGCCAGCATCAGCAGGAGGAAACACAGGGTTGACGGCGGAGGACAGCAAAGGGTTTGGATTCGGGAACTCTGGGTTTGAGCCCCGGCTCTGCCATTTACTCTCGCATGTGAACGTGTACGAGTCATTTAACCTCTTCTGGTCTCAAGTTTTCTCCCTTGAGGATGTGGAATGTTAATAATACCCACATCTTTGGATTCACATTGAAATGTAAAATATCTACGTCTTAGGGTTGCTGTAAAGAATAAGTAAAATTAAGTGTATGGAAGGGCACTTTGAAAGGTGGGAAGAGTTAGTGTATGTACGTATGTGTGTATGTGTGTACCAGGATGAGCCAGTTTGGGGTTTGGAAAAGCCAGACTGCATGGCACTGCCAAGGAGGGGTGCCAGGGCAGGCGAGATTCTGGGAAGTCTGGGTTGGGCACAGGCTGGAGAGGCAGGCAGACTGCCTCTTTTACATGTGGTGCTACGGCAGGATCTGAACAGTAACAGCAATGAAAGTAGATCGACACCCCTGTTCTATGTGTTCCATAAAGAAGTGTAAGTCTCCATAAATTAGCAGCAGCTCTTCATTCTGTCTTAGTTCCATGTTTGGTCCACGTAGTACATTGATGAAAGAGAACACATGATTACCCAGACGTGCAGTCAACCATTCTGAGGAGTCAAAAGTGAAACCCGTTGATTCTCAGCATCTGTGCATTCTACCGACTCAAAATATCTACATTGGCCCACATGGCCTCAGCGGCGAGACACCAGTAAACAGCTGATGCCGGAGGCTGAAGCCAAATACACACACCCAAAAGGAAACCTCCTACATAGTATCAATAAAACACACCCATCCATTAAAAAGCCAGGACAACTCAATTGACAGCACCATCAGCATCTCAGCCTACCCCACTCTCTCTCTCTAGTAGTGAAGGACTAAAAAGCAGCTCATGTTGATGGCTCAGTATGTCCTGGGAGCTTCTAAGAGATAGCAGAGCTAGATTTTTGTCCACCCAAAGGCCACTTATTAAGAAAATTGCTTTGCATATTGCCAAACAGTCCTTCCCCTAGCTTCCTGGTCAATCCTGAAGGTTTCTTAAGAATAAAATAAGTTAATAAGAATAAAGCATAAAATAATAATTTTTAAAAACCTATTCTATATGCATGGATTTTATGGCTCAGCCATATGTCTATCTCAAATTTTTAAATTGCCTTATTTATACTTTTTTTTTTCTGTGGCATAGGCAAAATAATATTGTCCTTATGTTGAATTGCTATGAAAGTTTATTGGTGAAGTAATCGATATAACATAGTTCCTCCAGATCATCTGAATCCCACTGAATATAAATTTCCATTTTGGGGGCTCAGATTTCTAAAATGCATTAACTAGGGGAAGCCTCTAGGGAAATTATTCTTGCCTTCAGTCATTTATCCCAAAAAAATGGTGGTAAATCTTTTTTAAAAAGCCTTTTTTCCAACACTGTTGTCATTGTCTATATATTAAGGAGGAAATATTGGAAGTGTAAAAGCCTTTTTTATTAAAACATGTCTAGTTTTCTCCTCAAATTCCTCAGAAAACAAATTAGAAAATATATAAATTAGACTCTTCACTATTTATCACTAAGATTTTGTTCCTTTGACTGAATGACAGCCATTGTAATACTTTACTAATGGCTAATTGTATTTGAGAAATCTGTGACTACATGACTCTAGACATCTCTGTACTCAATATGAATATCTTACAAGGACTTATCTTTTAAGTGTGATCCATCTCTTTGCCTTACCAGTTCCAGTGAGTGCTCTGAAAATGGTGAATACATTTTCCTGCTATAGCTTTTATATTTCAGGGTAGCACAAGAATTAACAATGAAAATTGAAATCAAAGATTGGGAGGGGAAACTTGCATTTCAGAAAATTTTACCTGTTTTTGCTGAAGCAACCTGAAAAGGAAAGTTTAGAAAATTAAAACCATACAGAAAAACACCATTTTGGGAAGTGTAAAACATCAATCAGGGTAGTAATAAATTTATCATAACATTTTCATACATAATATGAGCAGTATTTCAATCCTTACAGTTTATTTGCACAAATCATTTTCCAACACTCACATCTACTACAAAGCAATCTTAAATAGAATTGAGAGGCTGGAGGCAGATCACATTACTATTTCATTTTTCTTTCTGAATCTGCCTATTGAGCTAAGTCAGTAGCTGCTGACAGATTTTTCAGAAATCTTTGTTCTTAAAATATAATGATAATCTTGTTTTCTTTCTCTAGTAAATCACATTAAATTTCAAACACACAAACATACATAATCTTGGTATAAGCCAAAGTATTTTGATTTCTATCCCCCTACCCACTAGGCCCTCAAAGAAAAAGAAAGATAATTAATGTGTCTTATTTTTCCCTAAATAATTTCAGGTAGGTCAGAATGGTCAACTCACCATTTTAAGACAGATAAGACTGAATCCAAAGAAAGACAAACATTTCTTGGGTCCACCAGCCATCCTGTTGGACACCGTGCTCACATGGTACACAAGAGAGTGATCAGGGTCCTTTTTGGTCCCCAGGAGGGCAGCACTGTAGGTTGCTGGGACTCGGGCTGTGTGATGCTGGGATCAGACCCTGGGAAATAGCTCCTCCCCTTCAGTACGGAGCTGACCTGTAACTAGGGGCCCTTGGAGACTGGCAGGGACAGGTTTGCAAAGGCTGAAAAAAGAAGAGTTGAAAGCCACGCCAAATGTCCCAAAAAGCTACTGTAACTTGGGCTTTAGGTAACATGTAGAATGTTCTCCTTTAAAAAAAAAAAAAAAAACTTGTTTCTAAATAAAAATTTCACAAAGCTGTTTGGAAAATTGTTGAAACCGTGGAATGACCATTTTAAACTTGAGGATCCTGACCAGTTTTATTTATTCTTTTTCACCTTTATTTATTATTCTTACTGTTGTTTCAGTACAAAGTGATCAGTCCTGCTGTCAGGCACAATTTGCTGCAAAACTTCAATATCAAAGATGAAAGGAGGCTTGGGGATGGGGGAATTAGGGAGATGTTACTTAAGTGTACAAATTTATAACTAGTAGATTAGTAAATTTGGGAGATCTAACGCACAACATAGTGATCATAGTTAACAACATTGTATTATAATCCTCAAAGCTGCCAAGAGACTAGATCTTAACTGTTCATACAAAAAAATGATAATTATGCGATGTGACTGATGTGTTCAGCTAGTGATACTGTAGCAATCATATTGCAATAAATAAATGTATCAAACCAACTGGGTTTACTCCTTAAACTTACACAATGTTGTATGTTAATTATATCTGGGAAAAAAAAGGTAAAAGGACACAAGCTTGTCCCTGTACTGAAAAAGATAGTGGGACCTCCTTCATGAGTATGATAAGTTCATCCATCACCAGCACCACCCTGAGGTTCCAGTACCTTTTTTTCAGAGCCATCTTCCTATTTGCGTAAATTTCATGGCTCAGCCATGTCTATATACCTCTTAAAAATAATTAGCGTTTAATTCAAGCACTATAATATTTAATCCAAACAATAAATAACTATATAAATGACTAATAAACATTAACTGGCTTGTATGAAATCACACAAGTATTAAATGGTGGAGCTGGGCTTAAAACTCATCAGTCTGACTCCTGCTTCTAACCAAGATAGGATAAAAAGGACTTGATTTGCCCCCTCTGACTCACTGTAAAGCTATAGTAATTAAGACAAGATTAAGTATGAGGACTGGCATCAAGATAAATAGATCAATGGAACAAAATAGTCCAAATATAGACCCACATTTATGTAGACAACTGATTTGCAACAAAGGTGCAAAGGTAATCCAATGCAGAAAGGATAGTTTTTTTTTTTAACAAATGATTCCGAAACAATAGGATGACCACATGCAAGAAACATTAACTTTGATTCATACCTCACGCCATATAAAAAATTAACTCTAAGTGGATTATAGGCATAAATGTGACACCTAAAACTATAGAACTTCTAGAAAAACATAAAAGGAAATCTTTATGACCTTAAGTTAGGAAGAGATTTCTTAAATACAACACTAAAAGAATGTTCCATTTTAAAAATTGATAAATTGAACTTCATCAAAATCTAGAACTTCTATATACTATTAAGGGAATGAAAAGACAAACTACAGACTGGGAGAAAATATTTTCAAATCACATATTTGATAGAGAAATTGCATCCAAAATTTTTTACTAAAAAAATTTTAAAATATGTATGTATGTATATGTATATACTCTCATAAGAAAACAACACAATTAAAAAAAAGCAAAATATTTGAATGAACACTTCACAAAAGAAGATATACACGTGGAAAGTAAGCACATGAAAAAATCCTCACCATCATTAGTCATTAGGAGAATGCAAATTAAAACCACAATGAGATACCACTATATACTTATCAGATGTCTAAAATTAGAAAAACTCATCGGAAGTAAATAATTGTCGGAAAGGATATTAAAGGAAGTAAACAAAACCATGAGAGTTGGTGATCAGAGAATAGGATGTTTGAAATGGATACTGGAGAAGCTTCAGTTATCAGTAACGACCTGTTCTAGGATGTAACCGTGAGAATTGACAGCTGAGTTCAGGTGGAGGAAAAGAATCTTTGGAGGTCAGGAGATCATGAAGTTGAGATACCTGAGTATTGGAAAGATGGGTGGTAGAATCACTAAGAACTGTGGCAGGAGTAATGAGGAAAGAGGCATTGAGCCATCTGTAAAATTCTTTAAGTATTTATTAAAATACTGGGGGAGTATCTTTCGAGGTCTGTGGGTGACATGAACAACTGCGGGATAACAGATGGTATAATCTTATGACGTGAACTTTAGAGGAGCTAGGAGGTTTAGGAAGAGACAGAGACAGGCGTCTGGAAGTACAATGATTTTATGTTAGAAGGTGTTTCCTGACGTCCAATCTCCTTCACAAAACTAATGCTAAGTAGTTTAGGTTTTGTTACTTGGTAGACAAGTCCAGATATTTGGACGTGGGAAAGCCGTGGATTACTGGGTCCTCCTGACAACTGCGCAGTGCAAGAGCTGGGCACTGGAGAAGGTGCCCGTGCTGCAGGGGCCTGGTGCTGGACAATGCCCCCGACAATGCCACCCATGCTGCAGGAGCCTGTTGAGAGAGCACACCGGAACCGGGAAGCAACCCTTTCCTCCTGCAATGGCAAAGATTCTGTGCCAGCTGACAAAAGAAAAAAAATTTAAAGGGCCCAGAATCATTTTCACAGAGCTGTCTACAAGGATGAGTTTGGATCTCAGAGGCAATATATCCATAACTGTCACAGCATTCCTAACACCCAGATTATGGTCTTTGAATACCATTTCTTACTGAAAGAAACCAGGGATCCTTAGAGAAATGGTTGACAATTCCAGGTCTGAGTAAGGAAAAATACAGTATGAGTGTGGAATATCTTGTCCTACAAGAAGGTAAGGAAGCTGTTAGAGATTACTGGGGTCATGTCATGGACTCTGTACAATGTGAAGAGGCTCCCATTAGCAAATGATAGGACAAGTTAAGTATCAATAAAAATAATAACTGCATTGGTTAGAAACACATCAACTATGTTAACTGCATAAGTTCACAATGAAACAAACTAGCAAAAGATCTCTCAATGAGCACCTTTGAAGGATGCTAGAGAACCATTTTTTAAACAAAAATTGGTAAATAAATGGGGAAAAAATGGCTTCAGCAGAACTTTCTGATATGAACAGTAGAGGTTGAGCATCTAGGAACAGCATGGCCATTCTGGTCTTGAGATCCAGGCACCTTTCAAATTTTTTTGTCTGCCATCTACAGGGTGAGGCCCTCCTTTTCTTGGTCTGAGCTAAAGCTCCAGCTAGCATATCAAAGTTCTAAGCAGTGCAATTAAGGGGAGAGAGAAAAGATAAACTATATGCCAATAAGCTCTTAAGAAAGGTTCCTGCTGCCACTTACATCCCATGGGTCAGAGTTGGTCTCACGGCTATGCCAAGCTGAAAGAAGAAGAAGAAAAAAAAGGCACACAGTCACAAAATTCTATTGCTATGGAAGATGGGAAGAAGGGGTAATGAACAGCTGAGTCTGAACGACATGAATGAGATTCAGAGCACAGGTAGACGTAAAAGCCTAGGGAAGAACTTGTAGCATTTAACAAGATAAAAAGAAAAGGAGGAAAGGAAGAAAACGGGATAGATGCGACTGCAGCCAACCTTGTAGCTTGGAGGAAAAAGACAGCAAGTTGAGGGACTTCTTACCTGACAGTCTGTACGTGAAGGGAGAGTGAGTGTGGAGATGGAGTAGGAGACTTAAGAAACTGGTAGGTTTAAAGTAGTCACTTTAGGGGAAATGACAGTTGTTTAGTGACATAGAAGGGACATGGAGTAGGACTGATTGTCCAAGAAAGGACCGGACACTATGAGATTTATGGCCGGCACTCATACTCCAGCCTCTACCATATCCTAACTCGTACTTGATCTTTTCACCATACCCCTACATGCCCTCTTGCACATCCCCTTTCTGCCCTCAGGCTGGCCATTTCTACCAAGGAAATACGATTTTATCTAGAATGTCTTTTTCCCACGTTGGGGTGGGGGAGAGATGAAGGGAGTAAGGGAGGGAGAGGAAAATGGAGAGGGAGGGGGACAGAGAGGTAGATTGCAAGGATAACCACTGATCAGAGTGAAAAAAACAAAACCAAAAAAACTAGAAACCAGCTTTGGGAGATTTATCATACTATCTGGGATTTATCATACTATCTCTTTCACATGGGCACCCTCATATGACAACTATGTAAGTCTTGTCCATTCTTCTAAGAACTGGACAATTCTCAGTTCTGTCAAATTTCTAGGAGCCAGTCTGGTTCACTTACTTAAAAGTCTCAACAAACTTACTTGGGTTGAGCTCTTTTTATCAGACTACACCAGGGGTTATCTACCAGTCTAATTAAGTGGCACTCTTATGATTGTTATTTTAACCCACTGTATTAGCCAGGATCCAATCAGGAGACAGGAAACATACAGTAATTTGAACAGGAGGGATTTGATATAAAAAATTACGAACAAGTATTCACTCAAGTAGCTTATGTGCTAAAGAATTGGAACGATACAGACAAGGTTAGTATGGTATGGCCCCTGCATAAAGATGACCTGCAAATTCATAAAACATTCGTTTCTAGAGTTTATAAGGATGGTTGGTACTAACAGATTTCACATTACAGAGCTTTGGGTCAAGGAAGAATGAGTTAATAAATGGAGAAATAAGATATGGTCATCCATATGGAACAACAGCAAAAAAATGATCAGTAATGGGATTAATTACTAAGGGTAAAGAGAACTCTTAGGAATATAGGAATAGAGGCTATAGGAGCAGCTACTACCTGTGGGGCTGAGGCAGAGGACTCCAGGAAAAAATTTAGAAGAGGTTCCCTTGCATTACTGATATTCAGACTGTTGGAGAGGGTGTTTGCTGGGGTACTGAAGCCTGGGGCTGGAGGGGGTGTGAACAAAACTCGTTAGAACTAAGCCACCCACTGCAGTGCCAGTGAGACTTACTGGGAAGGTGCCTACCGAAGCACTATCAAGACTTGCTGGGGACCAGTGGACTTGTCGGGAAACCCCCTCCATGAGCTGTCATCGGCTGTCCCACATACCAATGGCCCTATATACTGCAGAAGAAAACAGAACCAAGAGAAGCATCTTTCTTCTGCAGCATCCCTCAAGCATCCTCTGCTGACAAGTTTAGCATTGTGCCACCAGACAAGAGTAATACTAAGGGCTCAGTTCCAGTATCACACAGCAGGGCAATGAAGTGTGCACTTGGGAGCTGGTGTCTAACTTGCACAAAGTGTAACTCATTTTTGTGAAAGGCTGAAAAGACAACTCCCAACCTGAATACATTTTACCTGTGCATTACCTTATGTATCATGATTATGTAATAGAAATTCTTTGACTAGCGATGCTGAGAAACAATTTAAAGTCAGCTATAATGGTATTTTTCAGTTGTTTACACGCTGTCGTTTTCTTCAGTAACAAATATTGATAGCCAGTGATCCTAAACAAAAAATGCCACTCCAGAAGTATTTGGTAAGTGCTAGGAAACCTCATAGGATGGAATGATGGAAGAATTTCAGAGACACGTTTCCTTCCCCATTAAATCAGCTCTACTTTAGAGGTCCTAAAATTGGGTTACTCACTCAAACTGAATTCAGCATTTACATGATGACAAAATCAGATTAGGACCAGAACCACCAATTTAAAGCTCATCAGTTGGGTCATTTAGTGTTTAACTGAGGTTGCACATTGTAATCAGTTGAAAAAAATTGGCAGTGTCTGGGACTCGTCTCTGTTGAAGTCAAAAACTAATTATATTCATAAGAAACAACTCTTTGGGGGAAGGGAAGTAAGTGAATTCCATTAACCATTTTCTTCCATTTCACCTTTTAAGCAAAAGGACGAAACCCAAACTCAGTTAACTATTGCCTTTGGGCTACTCTCAGCAACTTAAATTTGCTATTCATTCCCAACTACTGTACACCTAATCACACCTTTTAGAAAATCAGTTAACGGCACAAAAGCTCTAGGGTAGTTTAGTTCTTTTGAACTCATGTGTAAATCTGAGTTCTTTTATTTTCCTAAGCATTTGTAACTTTCATTTGATTCCTAAAAAGGGGCCGCTAACTCCAAGGTTAAGAACCACTGCCTTAGAAGAACTAAGGAACTAAGAAATTGAGCATTAAATGGGAATTTTATATTGAAATCTCAAGACTGAGAATATACAAGCCCATGTATAGCATTTAATTGCAAATTGAACATTAGAAATAGATGAAGGTACTCATACATGGAAAGGTGAAGTCATTTCAGTAGAGACCAAAACCTGGATGGAGGCTGCTAGTTACATTAAGCTCTATCATAAAGCTTTTCAGGTTTTAAGAAAGAATCCTGAAATGTTTTTCACAGCCACTTGTTTCCCATCTTTTAGAAAGCCACTCCCCAAATCAAATCATTCACATATTTGGCATTAACTAGTATTACTACATGTTGTCAAAATGTTCCTCAAAAGCAAACTTTTAAAAATCACAAGAAATCAAATGCAGCTTGCTATTTTCCCTCCTGAAATAAATTATTTCCACGTTTGACTTAAAACACATCGCTGAATTAACATTTCAGATAAAAACCATGTTCAAAGGAGCAACACCATTAATTTAGGAGTGCTAAAAATACTTTCAAAGTTAAGATATACTGGTTTTCATTACTCAAGAATATAGTTTTCTCATTTCTACATCTAGCATTAATTCACCTGATCTCAATTAAAAATGAATCTTCTACTTTAAAAAAAAACATAGCATTTTCAGAGGAATTCCTTCATTTAATTTTTTTCTGGAATTAGGTAGGTACAATTGTGAAGCCCACATAGGAAGGGTTATTTAAATATACTAATTTGTTCTACTTGACACTTTTGAAAAGTGGCGTCTGAGTGCCTGGTCACTTGGCCAATATGAACAGCAAGATCAAACAAACGTCGTGGCATAGGCTGTCAGGAATGCTTTTAGTCCTACTACTGATGAAACAAATCACTCCTAGCCTCTATTTCTCTAAGACTGACTTAACATATAAAAGTTGCTTCAAGGTCCAAATTTTAAATGATTCTAATATGTAATCCAAGCACAAAGGACCTCGATAAGTAACTTTGATGTGAAACTGAGTAATCATTCAGCCCAAAGAGTCTAGGGACACACCACACCCATTGACAAAGGGAACTGCCCATCACTCTAGTAAGGATAACGGACTATCAACATATGTCCAGTCTGGTCTACACTTAAAATTCACCTACCTTCTGGGCACTGAGATATCCCTCTACACAAACTGGCTCTACCAGTATTTTGTCAGTTTTCACAATAAAAATAGTTAAAAAAAAAAAAAAAAACACATGGGGGAAAAGTCAACACCCAGGAGGATTTAATCCAGTATTTATTCCACACTCATGATCGTTCTCTGTAATCAGAATACAGTCATAAGAACAATCTATCAAATAATTTGCCAATAATCTTAAATAATGCAACATAGCATTACTTTTAATACGTCTTCTAGATTGTTTAAAAACTCAAACAGCAATCTTCATTATCAATAAAAAAGTTTTGAATTTTAAAAAAAGGACACTATATGAAGCTGTTTCATAATTTAAGTTATTTTTCATTTATAAAAACACTTTGGAAGCTTGAGGCTTGCCTCTATTTCTCTACTCTGCCCCCCGCCCCCCCGATTTCATGTTAGTATAGGGTTCTCCAAGAATACTAGGCTTTAGACATTAATTTTTCCTTTAATATAGTACTTTAAAAATCTGAGAAATTCAAGAAAAAAAAGATTACATGTCATGTAATTTTTCAAATAAAAAAGAAAACTAAGTGAATAAATTTTAGGCATACTAACAGTGTCCCTTTGAGGTAGAATGCTAAAAGGACTTTTGATCAAATCACAGCCTAATTTAAACCTCTGCACCAGAAATTAATTTCTCATAAATTCTTTCTAAAGTTAACTGTGGAGAATATTAAGTGTAACATATTAACAAGAGCCTTCCAATATACAGTGGACAAGAATGTTAATCCTACAACTGCTGCCTTCATGTACATTGAAAGCACATAAGTCTATCACAGACATCCAAGATCCATTCTCAAAGTCTTTAGCATTCTATTACGAAAAGCACAGCCATGCTAACTTCAATACACAAACCATAATCCCACACCTACAAAACAAAAATAGAATTAGTGGCAGTTTATTGCCTTATACAAATTTAACCAACATGGCAACCATGCCAAAGGAATTAAAACATTTTCAGGACATATGTACAGACTGTACATCTCAAAAACAATGAAACAAAAAATGCAAGAACAATCTGTGCATCATGTATCAAACTCAACAATTGGGTGAAAACATCAATGCAATAAATGGGATTACAAAGGCACTTCCCTACACAAAAGAGGAAATGAAAATGCAGCCTACAGGGAGCTTGAAGAGTGCATAACTACTGCAACAATCTCAACTCGGGAACGGGGAAGCAGATTTAATCAAACATTTATAGGATTCAATGTGATCCACTTTCACAAAAATATTTCACACAGTCTCGTCTTTGTCCTTGTGTTGTTTTTCTTGGCTCTCTGGTTCTATACTTTGGCTCCTCCGAGGATCGTGTTTATCAGACTGGTCCTTACTATCACTGTGATCTCGTTTGTGGGAACGTTCTTTGCTTCTGCTACGCTTTCTAGGTTTTTCTTTGCTGGGGCTATGTTCCCGTTTTCTTGATTTTTCAACACTGTCAGTTCTTCCTTGGCTGCCACTTCTACTTCTTTTATTTGATTTTTCTTTATTTTCACTTTTATGTTTACTTGATTTCTCTTTACTCCTGCTTCTACTTCGTTTCCCTGCATTTCTACTTCTACTCCTACTTCTATGTTTCCTTTCTCTGCTTCTACTTCTACTGTGCTTTTTCTCTTTTTTGGAATCTTTTTTGTCATCCCTATGCCGTCTATCATCTTTGTCTTCTTTATGCTTCTTTTCTTCTACCTCACCCCTACTTCTCCGTTCCTTGGACCGTTCTCTTGATCGTTCTCTCTCCTTTTCTCGGTCATTACCTCTTTCTTTATCGTAGTCACGATCTCGTCTTCTACCTCTCTCATTTTCTTTCTCTCTTTCCCGATCCCTGTCTCGTCTATCTCCTTTCCTATCACGACTTCGACTACGACTTCTATGCCTTTCCCTACTCCTGCTATGCCTGCGCTCTAACCCGCGATCAATACTCCGGGATCTTCGCCTTTCTTTCTCTCTTTCTTTGGCTTCACGCTCTAGTCGCTGGCGTTCCTTCTCTCTTTCTAATTCTCGGTCAAAACTAGAACACCCATGGCCCTCCCGATGATGGCTTCTACTTCTTGATCTTCTTGGGGACCTCCGTGGACTCAGCGATCTCCTTGGAGACCTGATAATTAAGAAAGGGGAAGAGAAGAAAATATGAATTAATAAAACACACTGCAAAAAAATCCTAATTTTCATATTGTTTATTTAGATTCCCAGATTATATAAACATGTCAATACAAAAGTAAAAAATTTGTTTGTTCTCATTTACAGATGCATAATTTTTCTAAAAATGCCCTGAAAGGCAGAAAGTGACCTTCTGGGGGAAAAGGTGACAAACTAATAAAGTTAGCACTATAAAAAAGAACTTCCTAAGAACTTGCAACTTATTTCCAAGGACCTTTGTATAAAGCAAACTTTTGAAAAAAGTATAATTCAGGAGTTATATTACCTTGAACGTCTGCGCTCAACATGTCTGTCTATTTCCTCAGCACCTTCCTTCCCATCTTTCTTGATTTTTCTAGGACGAGTTTTAATCTGTTGATCAATATTCTTCTGAACTGGAACCGGAATTCTTGGAAACAAGGTAGAAAACCACTCCAGTTTTGTGAGAAAAGACCGCAGCATTTCTCCAATGGTCATCACGCAGCCTCCACCAGCCTTCACATCTAGGTCCTACAGAAACACAAAAGACAACCTAGCCGTCAAAAAAATTATTTCAATATCTATGCAAATACTATTTTAAAAAATTACCATTTTTCGAATCTCAAATATAAAAAAAACTCTAACAGAACAATTCAATTTGTGTACCCTTCTAATCTGGAAATGAATGATACAGGGAAATACTTGGGCTTAAGTGTGTGCATGCAGGTGAGAACAAATCCTGCAGCTTCATGGGCATAAAGAGAACTGATCTCACTCAGCAATAATATGAAACAGCCCCTTACATTACTAAACTATGTGGAACAATCAACTTAACTTTACATTCCACATACCTACTAAGTGTACACTTATTCTGTGGAAATGTCTGCACACATCATTCCTAGTACTGTAACCTAGCTACATATGAACTACTTCAGACAATTCTTGTCTAAAGACTGTCTTTTAACAGCTCTAATATAAAATGAAGCCCTAATAAAACTGGAAGCAATAGCAAACCAACTGCCATGAAGCAGTGAGGTTTCTAATTTAGAAGTTATGTAGAAAATAAATAAATGAACAAATAATTGGAAACGCATAATCCATGATGACCATTGTCTCTGAAAAGGGTCATTACCGCATGAAGGCCTTCTTGCTATGCCCTCTCACAGCTCAGGACATGTTAGTCAGCTATTGTCAGTCCCAAACCTATAGTGCAAGCACACAAGGAAAGTGAGATTTGTTATCTAAACAGGAAAACAAGAGCTAAAGGTAAAACTGCTTGCACTCACACACATTTAAGTGTTCAGATATACAGTATTTTCCAAATATAATCGCTGCAGATATCTAAGGAAGAAAACAATAAGTTAGCTTAAATAGAGATCCTCAGATTTGTAAATACAATGAAAAACAGATTAAATAGAAGCATTCAGAAATAAACCTATATAATATCAATATTGAAGAGGAACATGCTTTTTAAATATAGAAGAAGTGCTTCATCCTAAAAAAAACCTCATCGAAAAAAAAAAAAGCTTTCAAGACTGTAATTTATCATCTAACACTTTTTCCTTCCTCTGAGATATTAATCAGCTCAGTAAAGAGGTCTAAAAAATGTAAAGAAAAATTTTCCATGTCTATACGAGAATTTTTTTTTTAGGTGTACACATAATAGTAATACACTACTGAGAATTCCATTAAAACTATCCTTTAACTCAATAAAGTCACTAGATAAACTTTAAAAACAAGACTACTGAGGATGTGGTTCCACAGTGCAGCGATTAGCACGTCTGCTTTACATGCAGAAGTACTGGGTTCGCACCCCAGTGGAGCCACAGTCATGGTCTACAGCCATGCCACCCTGAACAAGCCCACTGTCTGATCTTGGAAGCTAAGCAGGGTTGGGCCTGGTTAGTATTTGGATGAGAGACCACCTAGGAAGATCAGGTGCTGTAGGCATAATAAAAAATAATAAAATTAAAAACAAAACTACTGAAACATAACTCTCAAAATTTACTTTATGAACCTGAAAATATAAAGTGGTGGTAGGGGCAGATATAGGAACAATACAGCTCACACTAGTCCCTTCTGAGACCTTAGGCTTCACTATGAAGCATATTAATACATGTATGATTTAAATCTGAAACAGTGATTTTTCCCAAAGTAACTTTTTTGAATCTATGTAACAAATTCAACCTTGTTAACAAGCTTGAATGAAAAACTAGATTTGTAATTACAACAAAATCTAAATGTAAAGAAAAGGTTTGCTTCTAGCTTTATGGACATATATAGTATAACAGGAGTCAGAAAGCTAGAATTTAAATATTTTGGTCACTCTGAATAAGTCATTTAAACTCTCAGTCTATTTAAGTCCTACCCAGCTCTTAAATTCTGCACTTCTATGTAACTGGGGGTACTAATATTTGAATAAGGCAGTAAAAAACTAAAATGTTCCAGGAAAAAAGGTGTAATTAGTATTCTATGTCCATGTCTTATCAAGTCACTCTTGAGCACGGCCCACCTTAAAATGTCACTATTAACTGTACAAGATCAATACCATACGCGTAGTATAATTAGAAAGAGAAAATTCTTAATAGTTATCAAAACACATTTAAACAATTTAAAAATGCAATAAAACTTAAGAAATCTAACCTAAAATATGTCAAATCCACCAAGTCTTAGTAAAATGACATTAATTCCAAAAGTATGAGTGAAATAATTTATACAGAAAATTCTAGAAGACATGAAACCTCCAATAAATAAAAGACATTAAAAACATAAGAGTAATCAGAAGAAAAGTAATTATTACCCTTGTTGACATACCTCTTCATCATCAAGGAAGGATTCAAACCAGTCCCACAGATCTGTAGGGGGCTGTGTATACCTAGAATTAGAAAGGCCTGATTAGGCGTATGTGAGTTAAATGAGATATTTATTGGAAATGTAGAAAATGCACGCTCACCTTATATACATAAATCCAAGGGCTCTAATATATGGAGAGTCTGTGTGTGTTATAAGACCCATTACTTGCTTGCGAGTTAACTTCAGAGTAAATAATTTGTATAACAGGCAAAAAGCTGTAGAAACTATTCCTCCTGTTCCAACACCTCGAACCTTTAGCAGAAAGAGTTAAGAAAAAGCAGTAAAATAATTAACAGAGATATTTAACACCAACTGATTAATCCTGTTAACCCAGACCTAAAAATGAAGCATAAAAAAAACAATACTTTTCTAACCCCATCCACAGGACATTTGAATTTAAATTAAAAAACAAACTTCTAAGATTTGCCAACTGTCATTGGAGTATAACTGATAGACTTTTAGTTTTCTAAATATAACTTGGTTATCAGACACAGAAAAACTGAAAAATGCACGTACTTCTACTTACCCCTCCGCACATCCCTGTTTGGCCCGCCGTTTTCCTGCTTCCTTTCTCCCATGGTTCAACATGTGTGACCTGAAAATAGAAAAGAGGAACACAACAAACATGCATACTTCAAATTTTTTCAAAGTGTGATTAAAATAAACCCAACTCCATAAAAGAGCAGCTCTTCCAAAAGTTTTGGAAGCTGGGTATTTTGACATGATGTATGTAATTTTGCTCACACACATTAAATATGTAAACCATCTTTGAAAACTGCTTAGATATATCAAGAGCACCAATGAAGTTATTAGGCTTTAACAAAGCCTAAATAGCTTTCAGGGCAGAAACCCCATTAGCTTTGTAGAGAGCTGATACATGTGGAGCCAGGAAAGTTCTAGTCTCACATCCTTGAAAAAATATTGGATAAAACAACTTTGTTTGAAAAAGAGTTGCTTTAAAAAATAAAAATTCTTATTTAAAAGTTGACTTAAAGCTCCAACTTAAAAAAGTATTAATGAAGATGAAATATTTCAAAAAACTTTTAAGACAGCCTTAGTAAGTTCAATTTTATGGTGATTTTAAACCAAAATCAGGCATTATACTCATTCCTGATTAAAGATGTAATTACAAAGGCCATACCTCAGATATCATTCTTGTCAGTGTGTAATTTATTTTCAGCATAATTATGTGAACCAATTCAATTTTTTGCCTGAGAATATAAATTGCGTCAATAAGAGATGTGACTAACAGTCATGGCACTAGGTATACCCAAAGATACAGTATCATCTTTGCTAAAGTGCACACCCTATAAAAACCACACAGTTTACCTAAAAATAAGGAAGAGAGAATATTAGCTCTACAAAAAGATTAACTCAAGAAGATCTTTTGGAAAGATAAGAGCTATTGTTTAACTTTAAACAAAAATAAAATCTTGTTCTTTCACTATGTATTTCTAAAAGTACATTTCCATCCTTACCCTGCCACCCTAGTTAAATTTTGTAGTCTTTTTCAGTGGCTGCAGACAGAAAACCATGCATTTAAATGTAAGCACTACATTATTTTGTTTAGCAGACTCCTGCTCTGCTTTACTGTTTAATTGCCTCCCCTCCCCTCTTGCTGCATAAAAGATGTTTCAATTCCTTAAAGGCCAGCCAAAGGGGTGGATGCAATTACAAAATCCACTTACAGGATTTTGTAATTGGAAGCCTAACATATTTCAATGACCACCTGATCTGAATGGCTTGGTAATGAAACCTGGGTCTTCAGTTTTATAACTAAATTAAAATAATTTCTAGCAGAGTCTTAAGTCATTTCAAAACAGTACTTGAAATTTGAAAACAAGCTTTTCTTTTCCTATGTTATTGAACAGAATCTGCCACAAAAAGAGCAGGACCCCCAACTGTTTGAGGTTTACTACATAAATCAAGCTAAGGGTTAATTAAATATTCATCATACTGCATCCATGCTGAAAAAAGTCTTACCTTTCAAAGGCTAAAAACACTAATTCATAGTACTATTACAATAAGGACATCAAAATTTCAGTGTACTTTACACACCCAGTTGAACTGCATTTTCAAAATGATTTTCTATCAAAGGTGACTAATATAGCAAAAAAAAAAAAAAAATCCTTCAATAACCTAATCACTTAATTGGGGAAATGGTGGACAAAACAAAACCTAAAAGCAAATAAAGAAAATTAATACCTCTACAGATATGTTCAAAACACAGGAAATATGTGGTCTATCAAGTGTTTTAAGAGTTAATATAGACAAAACAGATTGTTATATTAGATTCTCCAGCTAAAATATTTAAAGATCGTTAAGGCTATTATAAATATTGTCTAAAACATAACCTTAGGAGGCCTGGAAGTTATTTTTTTTTAACTACATAATTTGCAGAGAAGTGGAGAAAGCCTCTCTAGTTGGTGAAGACCAAAACCAATGGCCAAAAAATCTAATTAGCTGTTCATTTAACCCAGGGAAATGCATTTATGGCAATTGAGCATGATTAATAGTGCATACCTCTACCTGCGACCCTGGGCTGCTCCGAGCCTCGCTGCAAGACTGAGTCAATCCTGCTAACGAAACAAGAACTGAGACAAGAGTGCAGTGAGGAGGCGCCAGGTGAGCTCCCCAGCACAGCCAAGCCAGCACCGACCCTGCCGCAGAAGCCCAGGGCCCAGATAATTCTAAATAAGCCCAATGCACAGATAACTAAGACCACTTACTCCTGCCTTCCTGCTGGGAAAATTTCCAGGCCTTCTGTACACGTCTTGCACTAGCACCTCTCCACCCTCAACCCCCCACCCCCACCCCACCCGAAACACGCACTGACCATTTTCCTGTCTGGATAGTGAATACCAACAACACGAGGCCAACATTGAAGTCAATACACGCCCTGGCCCGGGGTGAGCGGGAGAAGCACCAACAAGTTGGCGCTGAGTAGATGCAACATCAAAAAGAGTCATTTTAAAGCTGTAAACTGGAGAGGTTCCAGTTAGTCTTCCATTCCTCCTCTTACCCCACCCTTTGGTCCAACTCCCCCCAAGGGAGCAGGAGGTTGGGAGAGAAGAGAGATCAACTGCGGCGGGATCCCCCGGCCCTAAAAATCTGAAAAGGAAATGAGGGAGGCCACAGTTTGACCCCTCCCTGGCACACTACAGGCAACTGCGTCCCCCCCCCCACACTTAACCTCCCCCCGCACAAATCCTTAGACCTCGGGGGCCGCCCCCACCCGTTTCCGCCACACTCCCTCCTCCGAACTTACCCCCAGCCCAGGCCTAGACGCTTCGTACCTTAAAGTAGATCTCGTCCACCACCTCATGGTACGTCTTGAGCTCGTAGAGCTGCACTTTGAAGTAGGGCGACGACAGGATATTGGTCAAGATCATGGGGTTGAGGTTCATAGTCTTTTCGTTGCCCCACAATGGCAGCACATTGCCCTGCTTGCCCGAGACCGCCGGCTTGGTGGCGCCGCCGCCACCGCACTGCTGCTGCTGCTGGGCCGCGGCCGCGGCCGCCTGGTGCTGCGGCTGAGAGTTGCCTGTCAGCGCCGGGCTGTTGTTAGCCATGTTGCGGCGGAAAGGAGGAGGGAGGGAGAAGGGAGGGGGAGGGGGCCAAGCTCGATCTCGCTCTTCGGGACAACGGTCCGGGACCCTACTCCATGGAACGCCGTCCGGAGAGGGGGCTGCCTCGCTGTGCCCCGGCCAGGTGCGGGAGGGCAACGAGGGCGCCGACGAATGGGCTCCGGGTCGAGCGCGGATGCCGAGACGCGGGCCGCGAGAACTCCCGGCGGAAGGCGAGCCGGCGGCCAGGGAGCGCGATCTCTTCCGCCAACTGCCCCTGGGAACAAGATGGCGGCCCCGGCGGATGTGATGCCACACGCCCCAGAGTTCCAAGCTTAGCTGGCAGCCAATCAGAGACGCCCAGATGGGCTGGAGATTCCTCTTCCT
This sequence comes from Macroglossus sobrinus, assembly GCA_004027375.1. Taxonomy (NCBI): domain Eukaryota; kingdom Metazoa; phylum Chordata; class Mammalia; order Chiroptera; family Pteropodidae; genus Macroglossus; species Macroglossus sobrinus. Next base: position 124,221 of record PVKZ01001987.1, read on the forward strand.
AGTTCCGCCGCGCGTTCTGTGCACGCTGTGGTCGCTGCCATGGCCTCTGATTCCACTGGGAATTTAGGGGTTCGGGGAAGGGATTGTAGGTCTAGTTCGTATGTATTATTATTTCGACTGGGGCCCGGGTTTCTCAGAAAGCTGGCTCGGGGAAAGATCGCATGGTTGTGTGCTTACAAATTCGTGATTCTGACTACTGCAGAGTGTCCCAATCTCCTGAGTTCACAGGATTTTCTGGAAGGGTTGACGGTCAGGACCTCACTCCATGTGATTCCGATGCAGGAAATCTGTCCTCTGGGCTGTAGTGTCCGGCTGGAGATCTTATCGTTTGAGCATGAATTTATTCAACTGCTCAAGGTCGAGATAACATCTTGCTGGTCTGTTAAAACATCTTGCTAAGCGTGAGAAGAGCTAGTATACCTGTAGGGCCTAGTGGAGTTTCTTGTTAGATGCATTTTTCCCCTTCCTATTCGAGTTCTTTTATTATGCGAATGCAGAATGAGTGATAAACTTTGGTCCAGGCCCTTAATGGGGGTAGGGAGATGGCTGGTGGAGGTGGGAAAGAGGTGTAAAAAGAGTCGGGATCTGTCATCTCTCTCAAAACCTGTCAACCTAGAGATGGTTCATGGTGTTTGGAAGTGAATCAAGACTACAAGAGGCCCTTAAGTTTTTACAGCTGTTAACGGACTGGACAGTGTTCCCCTTTAGAGAACGGCCTGGTCGTTATATTTAGAAGCAGGGAAGATCAGGCTTGGTAAAGAATAAAGAGTCCAGTTGACAGGAGCCAAGAAGTGTGCTTATGGGAGAGAATGGCTCGATAGGAATTGGGCCACTGAAGTGCCTGGAATGCCAAAACAAATTAGTAATTTAATGGCATTTAAGTCCAGAGCTCTGTGGGGTCTCCTATGAGAGCACTAATCCTATTCAAAGGGCTCCATCTTCATTACTTAAGCACCTCCCAAAGGCCCCACCTCCTAATACCATCACCTTGGGGGTTACCATTTCAATATGTAAATTCGGAGAGAACACATTCAGACATAAGTACCCATTAAAGATTTCTCCACCACCCAAATCAAGATGATAGTCATACATCACTCCCAAAAATTATGTTGTGCCCTTTTGTATTTCATCTGTCCCTCCAACTCAATCTCCAGGCAATCCCTTTTGTCAACATAGATTATTTTGCCATGTTCTTAAATTTTAAATAGATGGAATCATATCCTCTGATCTCTTTTTGCCTGTTTTTTGACTCGGCGTAATTTTGAGATTCATTCTCATTCCTTGTACCAACAGATTGTGTTGTATTTGTCTTTGATTTTATTACTGAATAACATTCCTTTGTATGGATTTACCATGATTTATCTAATCATCTGTTGATGGGCATTTGGGTTTCTAATTTGTGGCTATTTCAAATAAAGTTATTATGAACATTTGTGTACTAGTCTTCGTGCAGACATATTTTTGTTTCTTTTGGCTAAATACCGAGATGTACAGTGACTGGGTCATATATGTGTATGTTCAACGTTTTAAGAAATGTCCAAGCTCTTTTCTAAGGTTGTTGTACCATTTTACATCCCCACCAGCAATTTATGAGACTCCCACTTGCTCTGTGCCCTCACCAAAGCTTGATATTTTTTAATTTTAGCCATGCTAAAAGATGTGTTGTGGTATCTCATTTTAATTTAAATTTTCCTTGTAACTAATGATGTTTAACAACTTTTCAGGTGTTCATTGGCATTCATTTACCTAGTATTGTGAACTAACTTTAAATCATTTACCTATTTCTTTATATGGTTGTCTTTTATTGAGTTGGAAGTGTTCTTCACATGATCAGGGTACAAGTCCTTTGTCTAATATATGTTCTGCAAATTTTCATTGTGGCTTTCCTTTTTTTTGTAATCTTTAAAAAATTTTTATTGAATTGCCATTTTTTTAATGAAATACAATATTTTCATTTTATGAAGAATTATTCAACATCACTACATACAGTATACTATAAGTAGAATACAATTGGGAGGACATAAATTAGTCTATGTTAGCTTCTTGGTGGTCGTTTTAGAGCTTTTTAATTTTCTTAATTGTGTTTTTTAAATAGCAATAGTTTCCTATTTTCATGAAGTTGAAATTATCAATTTTTTGTTTTGCATCTGATTCATTATATCTATGTTCTAAGAACTAGCAGCCCCAAGGTCACGATGATATTTTCTAAGAGTTTTATATTTTGAGATTGCATACTTACAGTCTATGACCATTGAGTTGATTTTTGCCTATAGTGTGAGGTGGGGTTGATTTTCATTTTTTTCTACACAGAGATTCAGTCCATTCAACACCATTAGTTAAAAAGACTTTTTTTCCTATTGAATTGTTTTAGTACCTTTGTCAAAAATCACTTGACCCACCATGTATGGGTCTATTTCTGGATTCTACTTTGTTCCATTGATCATTATGTTTATCTTTTCACCAATACCAAGCTATCTTGATTACTGTAGCTTTATAGTAAGTTTCGAAATTTGTTATGTTCCCCAACTCCATTTTTCCTTTTAAAAATTGCTTTGGTTACTCTAGGTCCTTGTGTTTTCATCAATTTCTTGGCATATATTAGGTGCTAATGAACAAATAAATGATAAAGTAATTAAAATACTTACCATGTATAACTAAAATAAGTATTCAAAACATTGTTCAAAACAATGACAAATTTAGAGTAACATAAGCCATAAATAAAGTACCCAAGAACTAAAAATCTGATCAAATTAGTAGGTTGTTCTAAACAATCAAGGGTGTTGGGCCAAGCTGTTTCCTTGTTTATGATTTCAAAGCACTGAATCAGATAAAGTATAAGTTGAGATTTAAAAATTATTTGGAGCTAACTAGGCAAATAAAGAGGAAAAGATAGTCTACTTAGGGCTAGCCCCTGCAAAGGCTCTAAGTCATGAAAAAACAGATAGTGTTTGTTACTATTAGAGTACTTAAATATTTTTCAAGGATGTCATGTAAAACCAGTACAGCCATACAAATACATACTGGCTAAATACTAAACTAGCTCTGCATATACTGTTGATTTGTCATCTTCAGCCACCACAGGGAGGGTCTACGTCTTTCAGCTAATCATTCCCAGCACTGGGCACAGTACTTGACACATACTAGTTACTAAATAAATATTTAAAAGAAAACTATTTACTCACAACACGTTTGACACCAAATGTGTGCAGGTTTCTTTCTCCACACCAACCAATTTTCCAACTCCTTGAATATCAAATGGGTGTTGTATAATTTAAATCAATTCTGACTTTAACAACTTGGAGTTAGCACAGACTGCCCAAGTGCGGGCTCAGTCCCACACGACTGTAACCACCTTCATAAGAGGTGGGTCCCCCAGGTAAGTTACCAGTACTCTGTCCTACTTGGATACAAATTGGGAGTTCCTGACCCCATCTTCAGGTTTGATAATTTACTATCACCCAGGGAAACACTTTACTTACTATTAAAAGACATGTTATAAAGGATACTATCCTTTATTATAAAGCAGGGGTCCTCAGTGCCCAGGCTTTGGACCTGACACAGTCTGTGGTCTGTTAGGAACCAGGCTGCACAGCATGAGGTGAGTGGTAGGCTAGTGAGTGAAGCTTTGTCTGTATTTTCAGCTGCTCCTCAGCAGTAGCATTACCACCTCAGCTCCACCTCAGATCATCGGACATTATATTCTCACAGAAGCACCCAACCCTGGTACCAAGAAGTTTGGAGACTGCTGTAATTTAAAGGCTACAAATGGACAGATGAAGAGATACAGAGAGTGAGACCCGTATGGGTCCCAAGTGCAGGACATTCTATCTCTGTGAAGTTTGGGATGCATCACACTATTGACACATGGATGGATGTGTTCACCAACATGGAAGCTCATTGCTTGGGGGTTTTATGGAATTTAGATTGGCATGATTGATTAAATCAAAAGGTCATAGGTGGGGCTGAAAGTTCCAACCCTCTAAATATAAATTTGGTTTATCTGGCAACCAGCTTCCACTTGAAGTTATACAGAGTCCCAGGTAGAGTCGCCTTATTAGCATAAAAACCATAATTTTATCACTCCAGAGATTAGAAGAGTCTTAGAAGCTCTTGTTTCAGGAACTGGGGGGTGAAAACCAAACATACAGATGATCCTTGACATACGATGGGGTTATGTTACTGAACTCAAGGGGTTCGTTTTGCCTGCACACATCAAAGCCGAAAGAGACAAGGACAAGAGTTTGCAGCAAAGAAAGCAGAGGTTTATTTAAGGAAATGGCGCCAAGCCCAGAGACACAGATGAGCTAGTGCTCAAAGACCTGGCTTCCTCATGGCCCCTAGGGGATAGGTTATATAGGGGGAAACTCATCAGTAGCTAAGGAAGTTGGGGTTTGTGAGCTCTACTGATTAGTCAGTGCTAGACTAGGAGACCCTTGAGCATGCTGCAGACCTTGATGTCAGTCATCGTGGTATTCTGTCTGGTTTCAAGGGAATGCTGGCAGGGTCTTTCTTTCTTCATGGATGTAAAGCCTGTTATCTTTAATTTGACTGAAACTCTGTTTCTGTGATCAATAGACCTGAGGCTTTTATTCCTAAGAATGATACTGACCCAAGGGCTTAATGATTAAGGGAGTAGTTGTCAGTATGCAGAAGGATAAAGAAAGAAAAGAAGCAAGTAGGCCCAAGGCCAGTTTGAATCAAGGAGGGGAAGAGATGTCATTTTAAAGAAGTGAAGATTTGCATGGTTACAATTACATCCCAATAGACTTATTGTAAGTTGAAAATATTGGAAGTAGAAATGTAGCCAAGACCCCCGTATTTTTGGCAGCTAGAACTAAATAATTTAAGTCTTAATTAGGCCTTTGTTCACAAGTTAACTGCTCTTCTTGCTCAATCCCTTCTGTTCTCATGCATGTAGTCTAAGTTGCTGTCGTGTTGTTTCTTTGTCAAGCAGGAAGAGAGAACTCCAGAGTCTCAAGGAGAATCTATGAATTTATTTTATAGAAGGAGAGAATGTCTCCAAGGTCACTAGGAGGATGGCTGCTGGCACTCGGGAATCTGGTGTGAGAAAGCCTTATCTGTGACTAAAGAAACAGACTCCTGTCCCAGTTCCCTGGAAGTCCCCCACCCTTCTTGCCTTTAAAACTCTTCTGCTTGGTCCAGAACTTCGGAGATGGTCTTTGGACATTTCATTAGTCCGCTGTCTTCCCAGGCTGTGGGCTTCCTGAATAAAGCAACCTTCTCTCTCCACCCAACACACTTTTCTCTGAGTATTGGCTTTTGAGTGGTGAGCAGCTGAACGTAGGTTTGTTTTTTTTTTTTGTAACAGAAAATGCACTTCTGATATACCTTACCTACACTTTACACTTTAGTACACCTGCCCCACCTTAAACGTGCTGAGAACACAATATTAAAAAAGTGCTGGCGACACAGAACACTAGAGAGTTTGTGATCACGTGGTTGACTGGCAGCTGTGGCTTGCTGCTGCTGCCCAGCATCATGAGAGCTTATCTATGCAAATCACTAGCCCAGGAAAAGATCAAAATTCTAAGTACAGTTTCTATTGCTTTTATACCATTGTTAAGTCAAAAAATTTTAAGTTGAACCATCATAAGGCGAGATCTGTCTGTATATATTTCTTATATCATGATATCACAATATTTATTTATTGACTGAACAAATGAATTAATTATTGGCTCTACTTTGTTGGAATGACTGATCCAAAGTCTTCAGTGAGGGCAGTGGAGGAATGGGTGAAGAGGGAAGGAGTTTAAGAGGCATAAATTAGTATTTACAAAAGAATCCTGGGGATGTAGAGTATAGCTTGGGGAATATAGTCAATAGTATTATAATAACTATATAATGGTATCAGATGGGTCCTGGATTTATCAGGGTGATCACTTCATAAGTTATATAGAGGTCTAATCACTGTGTTGTACACCTAAAACTAATATGTCAACTATAATTGAAAAAATAAAAATATAAAAATTAAAAAATAAGAATGGCTGAAAAAAGTATAGAAAACGTGCTATTTATAAATTTAATAAAATGAAAAGAGCTGCCTGTAAAACAACAACAAAAACAGAGTCTTCAGTGAATGTGAGAACAGTCCAGGAAGTCAGTTAATGCCATGTCAGGAAATGGTAAAAAATAATATGGCAGTATAACAGGAGGACATATGTCTCAAAGATATGGTAGTTTTATTCAAGGGTGGAGCAGTTAATCACAATGTAAGATAACAGTCATAAGAATGAACCTCAACTATTTAAATTATAGTTATTAGGGCATGAGATTATATATTTTAGAAAAATTTACATAAAATTATTACAGTTATTTAAGGTTTAAATGGTTACCTCTTAGTTATCTGAAAAAGCCTCTCCACTTTTTTCACATAATTGGGATCTTGCTGAAAAAGAAGAATATAGGCAATAACAGTTGTTAAAAGCACATGATGCAGGACGGGGTGAATCTCCCCTGGTGGGGACTCAAGACTTCTGCCTGCCTTCCTGCCCTCTGAGTGAGGGTCCTTGGCTTCATGCGGGAAAAAAATCTAGAGCCAGCCAGAGCTAAAGACAAAGGAAAGTGTATTAGAGAAGGCATAACACTCCAACAGACAGAGATGTGATCTCACAGAGTAAGAGAATGAGACCCTGAGCATCCAAAGAGCTGGGTTTATATGGTTTTTTTAGTTTCTGTGAAAAATTACTGCTTATAGGGAGTAAAGAATAGAATGAGAGGTTGGGCTTATCTTTAACTTGTGCAGGGCAAAGGTTAAAGTCTTCATTTTCCTGTATTCCTTTTGTGGTACATGGGTAAGCAGCGCTAAAGGCATGGGCAAGCAGGTAGTAATCTCAGCGGGAATCTTCCTTTGTTTTGTAGGTTCCCCATGGTCTGGCCATATGGCTGATCAACCAGGTTCCCAAGTCTAACGGCACCAACGATACGGATATGTAGCAGACTCTGAATTTCACTTGGTTTAATATTTAGTCAGTTCGTGTAGTTCTTATGCTTCTTTCCTTTCTTATACAGACTCTGGAGTCAGAATGCCTGGGATGAAATTCTGGCTCCACATTTTAATTTGGGCAAGCAGTTTCACTTTTCTCTACCTTCATTTCCTAATCTCTTAAAATGGGTATATTACCTGCTTCAGAGAGTTTTATGAGGATCAAATTTCTTGATAGCTATGTAAATTCTTAGAACAGTATTTTAGCACGTACCCTGTCAAGTGTTTGCCATTACTGTTTTAAAAATAGCGTTGAACATTTTTATTATATTCTAAGTTCATCTTGAAAATGTTTTTGCAGTCTTATTTTCTTCCTAAATCTCTGACAGTTAACTTTTTAACTTCTCATTAGCAATCAAAATTCTGAAACAATGTTTTGCCAGAGACATTTTTGTTTGTCTGCCAACTACATAGCATGGCCAGGATTACACATGGGATTGATCCACTCAGCAGATAAGTCATGAACTTGATACCAGATTTGTTTTAAACTGTTAAAAAGAAATAAGGAATATTCAGAGGTTCTATCTCAAACCTTTGAAAATCATCCAAGGGGAGTAACTGAAAAGATCAGTCCTCCCTCTATTTGGCCTTTGACAAAAGGTGGCTTTGATATAAGAATGAAGTAAGTAGTGCCTGGATGTCATTGGCCCACATCTGTTTTCACTGATAAGTAGTTGGCAGCCCAGCTGCTGAGGAGCCCTGGATAAGAGCTTATGGAAAAACAGTGGATGGCAAGGGACATTTACACTCTAAATACCATGGCTAAGTGACTCCTCCCTAACCTAAAAACTCTCAGAAGACCCTTGGAACATTGGCTCCTGGACCACAAAACGGCCTGTAAAAGAGACCATCCGAGAGACCATCAAGCCTGCTCACAAAGTGCTCTGTCCACAGGGCATCTTCATTTTGGCTCTGGCAGCTGCAAATTAGCTCTTTAGTTGGTCACCAACCCTCTGAGTTTCTACATGAGTGCCTAATCGAATAAAACGGCACACCTCATAGTAAATTTGGACTCTATTCCCTCACCTCCCTTTGCCTGGGACAAAAGTGTGATTAATCTGTCATTTGCTTAGAGTATGGTATGTGGTTTTGTTTGTTTGTTTGTTTGTTTTGCTTATTAAGAGATAGTATCCTGTTTACTTTTGGTCTGTAAAATTATTATAATTCCCACAGCAAACATGTGCCAAATAAATTGCTGGCAAAGAGAGAAATCAGTCTGTTTTGCTGCCTTGTAGAACAAAAATAAAAAACAATTGGCAACCCAATCTAAAAGTAATAATAATTAATATTCGTTGGTGCTGTGGGATATATCATACTCCATGCCAAATTTGAAGTATAGGTTAATAAATTATGTTAAATTTATAATTGACCAAAATCTGGTAAAGCTCATAATCAGATTGGAAAACTTTAAACTTAATATACTATTTACTATCTATGGCATGCTACTGAAGTTATAAACAGCTAATGTTGGCCATAATATTTACCTTAATGCTGCTTTACCATATTATAAACAACTTAGATCACAATTAAGCATCTCTATTGCACATATGCCTTGCTCACTAATCCTGCCAAAATTACTCAAGAGGTAGTTCAGAGGTAGAAAAATAAATTTAAAAAATAATAAATTTTTAAAAGGAGGTAGTTTAGAGGTAGAATATATTAACATCTGAGGGTCCCTGGAGACCCACTGAAGATTTAGTCTGGAATCTCCAGATGCTGGAATGAGTACCCCACCCAGTGAGTTCTATCCTATATTAAAAAGAGCAAATAAGGAAGAAATTCCGCATTACGTAACATAGACACCTATAGGCAGAAAGGAAAAGTGCTAGCACAAAAAGTAATCTCCAGGGTAGGAAGAAACCCAGAAGTTTTTGCTCCTGAGGGCACCAAGCCACACCCAAAAGACGATAATTATTTTAACCTTTTTAACCTACTAGAAAATAGGCCTACAGAATAGACAAAACTACAACAAATGTTAACACGGATGCTGTCAGAGTTACTGAGGAAAGAGCTTATACTAGACAAGAAATGAATGACAAGAACCAGAATGGAATTCCAGCAGACTGATTTGGACACAGAAACCCAGTGGCTATTAGAGTCATGGTCCAAAGGAGGACACAATCCAATTCTAACGGGAGCAGAGATTATGCAACTCCAGCCCGTTGCCACTGACGCTTAATTTAATCAACACCTTGGAGCAGCAGTCCCCAACCTTTTTGGTACCAGAGACCAGTGCTTCTATGAGAATCTAATGCCCGAGGATCTGAGGTGGAGCTGAGGCGGTGATGCTAGTTCTGGGGAGCAGCTGCAAATCGCTCACCTGCCACTCACCTCCTGTGTGTTTCGGTTCCTAATAGGCCCAGATCGGTACTGGTCCATGGCCCAGGGGTTGGAGACCCCTACCTTAACTGGTCTCCTATTCATTCTGGCCTCCTTCCAAAACATCTTTAATGCTGTTATCAGAACGTTCTTTTAAAAAATTTAACCTGATCTCACATCAGTCTCCAGTTTAAAATCTTTTGACAGCTCCTTTCTCTTAAGTTAAAAACCAGTCTCCATTAAAAGCACTATAAAACCCTACATATGTGGCCCACTCTTCCCTTGCTTTCTGTACTCCTGCCTCATCATAATGAGGCATGTCGGAGGTCCACGTTGTTCCCTCAGTCAAGAATGTGCTTCAAAGCCTTTCCTTCATCCTCTGTGGCCCGGTTGACTTTCATTCATATTTTGGAAATCAGGAAAACCTTTTCTGACCTACAATCTAGATTAGTTTTCTTCATTATACATTTTTAGAAAATTACATTTCTCTCTCTCCGACTATAATCTCAGTTTATATATTCATCATAAAAATTGGGACTGTGTCTGGTTTTATTCTCGGTTATATTCCCAGTGCTTAGCATAGGTTTCAGTAGAAAAAAGGCACTCAGTAAATACTGGGTGATAAAGAAAAAAAGCAAGAAGTGATCAATGCAATAAGGTGGTGGCCCCTTATCTTCTGACGAGCTTGGTAGTGGAGATGGCAGAGCTTCTGACATCCAGTTCTAAGCCTCAGATGGGCCACTCTGGGTGGAGCAGGTATTTCTGATCAAGAATCCATTTGGTGGTTGAGCCTTGTTCCAGGCTCTGTACTGGAGTCAGGCTCTCCAGTTGCCTGAGAGATTAGGTGAGATTTCAATATCTTATAATAAATTTCTTACAATTAGGAACCCCAGCTTAATACATTTCTGAGTAAAAAAACCCCAGAAACCTTTCTCTCCCTTCCACCTACCCCACCTTTGTAATCAGGTCACCAGTTTGGTGTTAAAAGCCATTTTGATTTTAAGAACATCTTAAATTTATGCCTTTATATATTTTAATTCTTCAGTTATCTCCCATGATGACCTGTGAAGTAGGTGGGATAGATCTTATTAATCTTCATTCCACAGATAAGGAAACTAAGATGCTAGGAAAGTATCGAAGGGCTAAGAAGGGCTCAATACTAGAGGGTCTCCAAAGTGTTTGTCGTATTTCCTCTCCAACCATACTTTTCTCTCAGAAATTTTGACCTCCCAAGAGGCAGCCCTTCGTCCCCAGTGAGCTCAGCCATCTGCCCAGCAGTACGTGGGATTGAACCAGGGGTGGAGATTTGACCAAAGTTACCCAAACAGATTTCCTCTGCTGTACACACAGAGACGGCATCTGTTGGGTGTGACGGCCACCATCTGCCAGGGGGCCTGCCACACTCTATCCGGAGATGGGATCAGAGTCATCCTGCTGTTGTGGAAGCAGTTTTTCTCCAGACGCCCAATCCTAGCAGGGCAGATCCAGGTTTGGTAGGCTTATACAATGCGGGCTCTTTGTTAAGAAAAACATTTTTAAAAATTATATCTATAAAATACAATTGTGAGAGCACAGTGGGCTTCTACCTGAACCTATATGTGTCAGGTTTAAATCCTTTAAGATCTCAAATTTTTTTTTCCCAAATAAACTTTTAAATTGTTTTTTAAAAATTGCAATTTGGTATGTCTAATGACTCAAAGAATTCCATAAACTTTTGGAATCATGTACTTCAAATCTTATTTCTTCTTCTTCACTGACCACTGAGGCTCAGAGCTGGCCCATGAGCTACATTCATGTTCTGATCTGAACTCTGGGCCTGCATCCTCCCGTCAGAATGCCATTCAGTGGCCATTCTTATACCAAGATGCCCAGCAACGACTTCACTGTGATGCAGAAAAAATATTCAACACTTGGAAATTGATTATTGCATGATAATTTACTATCACACCAGAGTATTAGGCCTTTCTCACAGACATCTAACTCTCTTGGGGATTGGAACTTTCTCTGAGTTACTATCTACAAGTTAGTAGCCCTAAACAATTTATAGTTCTGAAAAGTTAGATGTTAACTTGTAGAAAATTGATAAGGTAGAATAATTTCTTATTTCCTACATGATAGCAAAGACACACCAAAGGTTATGATTTTATTGATTGGTAGGATATTATACAGCTTTACATGTAACTTAGCAATCTTATTTCATTCTTCCTTTCCCTGCTAACAATATACACTCCAGTTCTTCAAATCCTTTCTTAAGCAGCAATTCCATTGGTTCCCTCACTGATGAGTTAGAGGAGATTTTGCCTCATGCTCACTATCTACTTGTATTAGACTAATGTTTTTGGTAATTTGAGAACTGTATTTTACACTATACTCAGAGCGACTGTGAAATACATTAAGTATATCCCCAAATCGACTTCCCCGAAAACACTCACAGACCCCCCCAGTGCTATCCGACACAGTGGAAATGTGACAAATGGGTGTTCTAGTGGAGAAAGAGAGATGTCTATCAAATGCAGTTGAATGCAAAAAACAAAATTTGCTTTAAAAATATGACAGTGTAACCCGTGCTAGACTCTCTCAGGACCTTCGATGGTCTAAGTGAGGGTAACTGGACACATTGAATATTAGTTTTCCTTTAGCTTACCTAACCCCAGCTATCACACTGTACATTACTTTTGCTTCATAATGGCTCCATATTAATTAATGTGGTTTCAAAAATTATCTTCATACAAGAATCAATTCTCAAACACTCAGTGCAATGTACTGCGGGGGTTCCTCTGATTAAGAGGCATAGCTATTCATTCCTTTGCGACTGGATTAGTTTCCTTCCCTTGGAAGCCCCTTCTCCCCTACAAAGCCCCGGCTGAGAGGCCTCCTCTTTGAAGATTTCTCTGACCGAGCCCCACCCAAGGCTGAATGAATTTTTCCCTCATTTATGCTCCCACTGTTTTTTTTTTTTGTACACCTCTCTCATAGTAGTTATTACATCCACTATAATTTATATCTTTCCCTCAAACCAGGGTCAATGAAGATACTAAGAAGAAACTTCAATAGTATCAAGAGATGCTTGATGTTATTGAATATCAAGAAATGCTTCATAGAATAGGTAACCTTCTACAAATGCCCTAAATTATTTCATTCAGTAAACAGTTTTTGAATAGTTATGTATCGTGGAGATAAGCAGTCGAAGGAAGGTATTATCCTCACTCTTAAAGCACCAGGTAGTGCTTTATGTAATATCAGCAATCAACACACATTTGTTGAAGTCGAAATAAGAGTCACATGAAAGAAGATGAATGGCAACACATACCTTATTTTTTTCTGTGATGAGTTGGCTGCTGAGTAATTTCTGCCTGCCCTTGAAATGTCGCTTATCCCTGTTAGGTAGGCTAAATGACTGTCCTTGCACTGTTCTTCCCTGTCCAATGTTTTCTTTATTCTGGAGTATGTACCGTAATGCTAAAAAAAGAGACCACAGACCCAAAATGGAATCACTTGTGCTCGGGCCCACATCAGCAAACCAGGATTTAATACTTAACCTAATTGCAGTTTCAGCTTTTCAGAATGTAACCTTTAAGCTGTCAACGTGGAATTACCTGGGTAGCTCTAGTGAGATCATCCACCCCATAGATCCCTTTTGTTTCCCTTTGGAGGGCGACCTTGCCGGAAACAATGCATTCTTTGCTAATAATTTCTTTTTTTCTGCCTCATTTCTGCATTAAATTTTATTTTTTTTCTAAAGCTTTGGGGAGCTCCTCTCTATTTGCTAGATGGGAAGCTGCCTACTTCATGAATCATTCATTGAATAAAGCCAATTTGACCTTTAGATCTACTCAGTTGAATTTTTGTTATTTAGCAGTAGATAGCTAAAGATTAATGGTATCCAACAGCACTACTTTGGCTGCATTTTATATTGCTTTTAAATCCATTAAATTAAAAAATTATGAGAAAGTATATGACAAGTGGTATGACCTAGCCATCAGAAGCCATCGAATATATTAGGAGGGGTTGACAAATAAAATGAAGATTGAAGACAGACTTAACTCCTTTGTAATTTTTTTTTTTTTACTAATTTTCATTTTTGGTGGCTTTTAAGTGGTTTTTGTACTCATAGAAACAGGGGCAGGGCGGGGGAGACTTGCAGTAATTTATTGATCCAGTCAACAATCATTTCTCTGAGGGCAACTATGTGCCCAACACTATTAAATGGTGGTAACATTTAACAAAGTGGGTCATCAATAAACATTTACTGACCATAGTTTTTCTATGGAGTTAAAAACTTTGAGATAGAAAGCTAATATAATGAACTATTACAGAATAAATACATGATAAACTGTGTGACTCTGATAAGTGTAAATGTAACTTGAGGAAGAGTGAGATTAGAATAAGGGTTACAATGCTAGGGTAAGAGTAAAAGTTAGATTGTGGGAGGTTTAATTTGGTCAAGTAAGTTTACTGAACATTTTCTGGATTTCAGGCACCATAGCTGGGACGTAAGTTTAAAATGTTTTGGTCCTTGCCCTCAAGGAATGCACAGCCCAGGAAAGATACATATAAACAAACCATTATATTTGATGTAATACATGTTAGCAATATAACTAGGAACAGTGTGCTACAGGTACCCAGAGGAAGGAGGCTCTGCCTAGGGAATCAGAGAAGGCTTCTTAGGACATGTGACATTTGAGCTGGATCATAAAGAATAAGTTAAGCAGAAGAGAATAGGCATTCCTAAAAGGAATAATGGAAAGCATATAAGACAATTTTTATAAGGAAGGAGAAAACTTTCTTCCTGGTTATTTTTCTTGGCACATCAAATTTTCAAGGGTCATGATAGTCTCATACATTCAAGATTGAATACTGCCCAGCTGCCACAGAGCATCAGAGCTGCCCAGCAGAGTCCAGCCTCTTATCTGTTGACCCACAGACCCATGAGCAATCATAACTGGCTGTTTTAAGTTTTAGAGTTGGGGCTGGATTGTTATATAGCAATAGTTGATCAGTGTGTGTGTGTGTGTGTGTGTGTGTGTGTGTGTGTGTGTGTGTGTGTGTGTTATCATCCAGTTATGTACAGGGTCAATGGAAGGGCATAGGCAGAGAGGAATGGAGTCAGTTGGCTTTTTCTGGCATCCCGAAAATGAACAAAAGAGAGGAGAGAAATCAAAGCTGTATTAGTTAGGGTGGTCCATAGAAAGGAAAGAGATTTATTTTAAGCAATTGGCTCATGTGATTGAGGATGCTGATAAATCTAAGATCTGTAGGGTGGGCCAGCAAGGTGGAGACTTAGGGAAAAATTGCAGCTCAGTCTAAAGGCAGTTAGCTGGCAGAATTCCTTCTTGCTCCAAGAAAGGTCAGTCTTTGTTCTCTTAAGACCTTCAATAGATTGGATAATACCCACCCACATTAAGGAGGTTAATCTGCTTTACTCAAAATCCATCAATTTAAATGTTAACCTCATCAAAAAAAACCCACAGAAAAACAAAAAACAAAACAAAGGAAACACCTCCACAGAAATATCCAGAATAATGTTTGACCAAATATCTGGGCACTGTGGCCCAAGTTGACAAATAAATTTGACCATCATTCCAGCTGAGAACCATGGGAAATCAGAGTGCCTCTATGGAAGCTTCGAATGAGTCCATCATGTCCTGTAGCTACAGGGCATATATGGCTGAGGGTAATGCACAGATCCCCAGAAATGTCCCTGAGATTAGTGGTTTGCTAGAAAAACTGATGGCTCAAATTTTAGTTTCCTAGGATGTGCTTAAGTTTTAATTTTAACTAGGTCAAAAGTGATTGAGATGTAACCTTGTACTTTTACCAATTTATTTTTCTGATCACTATTTGATGTCTCTTAGACATCTCAAAGTTGATATATCTAAGATTGAATGCTTGATTTAAAATCCTTTTCAATCCTCTTTCTTCACAGACTTTCCTATCTAGTGATGGCACCTTCATCCCATCAGTTGGTCATATAGGAAACCTGGGAAATATTTTTTATTGGGGGGGTTCACTATTTATGTATGACAAATATTCTACATCCATGACCCTCTCCAGTCAGAGGTGATGCTGTTGGCCATAGGCAGTTGAAGAATGAAGTCATCTGACTTGCCCCTCTTGAAAATGGCCCCACAGATAGTTTAGGTTTTAAATTGGCATTGAACCTGCTTGTCACCTGTCAACCTCAGCCATGTTTCTCTGGATGGATGTGTGGTCCTTGGCAACTGATGATGTAGATGCTGGCAGAGCATTTCCACAGCACGTCCCGGTCCAAGAACTCACCCCGTGTCATTCTGCATGTCTAGGGCATGCTTCGTGCCACCATAACAAGTGCCAAGTGCAGAAGACTGGAAATATTGACTCCTTCTTTTCATCCCTTATAATCAACCAGACTATTATGAACCTTTGTGAATTTTACTTTCAAAATATATCTAGATGCTGTATATCATTCCATCTTTACTATCATCACTAAGTCCAGGCCACTACTATATCCATCCTGAGTCATGGAAATGGCTTTCTAAATTGTCATCTTGCTTCCACTTGGCTCAACTAGGTCTGGAGGATTCACTAATAAGATGGTTCACTCAGTAGCAAGAGAAGTTGATGCTGTCAGCCGGGGGTGGGGAGGGGCACATTTGGTTTCTTTCCCTGTGGGCTGCTCCATGGGGCTACTTGTTCTTCCTCACAGCCTGGCATCTGGATTCCAAGAGTAGGTGTTCCCCGAGATGAACAGTAGTAGAAGTAGAAGTTGCCGGTTTTTTAACACCTGGGCTTGAAACTGGCACTTTAGCATTCCATTCTTCAGTGAAATCACAAAACCCATCCAGATTCAAGATGAGAAGAAACAGACCCCACTTTTCAATAAAAATGTTAGCTATGGCCATGCCACCCTGAACGTGCCAGATCTAATCTGATCTCATGAAGATAAGCAAGGTGGGGCCTGGTTAGTACTTGGATGGGAGACCACCTTGGAATACCAGGTGTTGTAGTGTTTTGTTTTGTTTTGTTTTGTTTTTTTTAAGTGTCTAAGAATTTGTTCATCATAATTTGTCACAATCTTTCTTCTGGTCACAAACTGTTTCCATTCCTCTTACATGCAAAATGCAATCACTTTCTTCCAAGACCTCCACATATTTCATTTTATTTTGAGCATCAGGATCAAGCTGGTATCCAAAATAACTTTCGGTCACTTGTATGGCAGACATCTATACCAGCTGTACTAAAAGAGCCATAGGAGACAAACTTTTACCTGTTTTTTTCTTTTTCCACTCAAACCAGTATTTGGTCCATAATATAGGTAAACTATACATATTTATTGAATATGTGGTCTTATCTAATTCTCTCTTTTTTTTTTAACTGAATAAATCGACACTAAGAGAGGGTAAATAAATTTTCAAAGGTTAGAGAGTAATAGTCAAATCAGGATTTAGGGTCTGTTTGTCTTAAAACTCATTCTGAAATGAATAACATGGTCTGTTTCTCAGTGGGACTTAGAATCTAGTAGGGGTAAGTAAAATTAGGTATGATGAAAAAATGAGATAACAAAGGGTAAGCTAAGCTAAGGTATTGGCTGTGGGAAGGAACAGATGCAACTGACAGCCTGAAGAGGTCAAGATTTGACAACTGTCCAAATGTGGGAAGGGTGGAAATGGATAGAGCCAAGTATTATTTCCAGCCTCTGAAATAGTAGGAGACCAGGAGAATGATAAAATAGGCAAATTTGGAGAGGGAACTGGACATGAGAATTCAAGTTCATAAACAAGCCAACTAGCTAGCAAAAACTCAAGATTCAGGAATCCTGTAAGATCACTTAGTAACTTTAAAAAAATTTCTTTAAAAATTTTAAATTGTGGCAAAAATATACATGAAACCATTTTATGTATACAGGTCAGTGGCATTAAGTTAATTCACAGTGCTGAGCAATCATCGCTACCAACCATCTATATAACTTTTCCATCGTCATAAACTGAAACTCTGTACCCATTAAATAATAGTTCCTAATTTCCTCCTACTCCCAGCCCCTGCCGACCACTGTTTTACTTTCTGCCTCTGTGAATTTGACTACTCTAGGTACCTCATATAAATGAAATCATACTGAAGGGGAGGAAAAGTAATTTTCCCTTTACCCTTCTGAGTTCTTGCCTGAGACTCCCTATAATAAGAGATTAGCAGAAGAACAAACAGAAGTTTATAAACATGTATAACTCATGTATACATGGAAGATACCCAGGAAGAATGAGTAACTTCTAGAGAAGGCCCAAGTCACCACCTTGAATACCATCTTTAGTAAAGGCAAATGAAAAATGTAGGGGTGGGGTTGGAAGCAGCCAGTTATGACAAGTTACCAGAAAAAGCAAGGGTAAAGGTTTGTTTTGCAGATTTAAATCAGTGTCTTCTTCATTGATAAGATTTCTTGTGATTTAGCCATCTTCCTCTGCTTGATATAGAGAGGATGCCCCATTATAAATGGAGATTATTTTATAAATGTAAATTTCCCTTACAAAAGGGAAATTTCTACTGTTTGTTTAAATAATTAACTCAAAACAGTCCTTATGGCAGAGAGACATATTTTGGAGTAGCACATTCTGCTATCCTTCAAATTCCTGCCTTTGAAACTTTCCAGTTAGTTTCACAGTCCAGAAGCCGAGTTGCTAGTGTGTTCCATACTCACTGAACCAGTCTTTAATCCTGAGAATAGGTCTTTAGGTTAGAGTTGTGTCTTACTTCAGGAGGTGGTGTCACAGGTGGGCTCCCAAAGTTAGGCCTATATGATGCAAGCAACCCATATTTAATAAGAGGCATTTCTATGAAAATAAAAGCAAGGATTAATGTTTAGAACAGACTATAAACTCAGTTTTGAGTCCAAAGGGCAGTTAGTTGAGATTTCTCCATGTTGGGCTTGAAGCATTTTCAGTTAGAGTGAGGAGCGGTGTGGCCGTTTGATAAATATTCCTGGGCTTTTAACTACTACTGGCAGGAACTAGAGGAAAGACTTTCACAGAAATTTCAAAGCAAAGCAAGAAAATTATTCTGCCTCAGCTTAAGTGGGTGCCTTATTGGGAAAGGCCTAGTTGGCTGTTTGTGATTAGTTGTCCTAGATTGCCAGTTAATCTTGAAGCCTTGAAGCATTTGTAGCCTTAGGTTTTGGTTTGCTTATGCAGCCTACCCAGGTATTAGAGCCATCTCAGTCTAACGGCCTCCTTGTTTAATTAACTTAAAAATATCCAGAAGTGTAATTCATTTATTAACTTAAGGGTTCTATTTGAATTCAGTCTGTAATGAGGGATATGCTCTTTTAATGAAGACAGTCTTTTAAACTGCAGTTTCCCTGGGCCGACAGGAACCGCTCAGTGAGGCACTCCTTGAGTTACTTTTCTATGAAACTAGGCTCCTCCAAATACCCAAAACAAGAATTGTGTAGTAATCCCACATTTGTGATACCCATGCTGTCAACAATGTGCTTTGCCTATAGTAGGTAGTACTTGAAAATACAGTTCTAATATATTATTTATAGTATATTAATGGGTTATTCATTAGTAAACACCAGCTTTTGTGTCTTTTAAAACAAAACTAAAATATTTTTTCGCCAAAGAAAGGAGCGTCGCATCTCTTCACCCCTTCCTGAAACTTTCATCACATACAAGAAGTAACTAACTGATTTATAAAGTATCAAGTTGAATCTCTGCAGGAAAAGGAAGACTCGACACTGTATAGCTTTCCTTAGAGGTCAGACAGTTGCGTTCTCAGCATGCAGAAACTACCAGTTTTGGGGGGCTGAAAGTTTTTCTCAGACTTCAGATATACTGGACCAATTCTACCCAGCCCAGAAAACCCTTAAAGCCCCTCGGGACTGTTCTGGAGGATTCTAGTGGCGGCTGATTGGGACACTAGCCGCCGGCCGGCTCGCGCTCAGGCGGGTCGCTTCTCTTGCCTCCTTGTATCATCCGGGACCGTTTTCAGCTTTGCTGCTCACCGGCAGAGCCACGCACCCAACAGCCGCCCGAGCCAGCCACCCTGCTCGCGGCCTGGGGACGCGCTGGGTGGGCGACATCTCCTTCCAACAGTCGCGGCCAGAAAAATGGCCTCAGGCCATGCGCCACTGCGGCCGTTAAGAGAAACAAAACCGACGCCGAGGAGCGGGGAGCCTGGAGGCATGGGGCTGGGCGTCAGGCGGGCTCGGGGACCCGGGTGCATCCCAAAAGAGCCTGCGGCGCAGGTGTGGGCGGCGCAGGTGTGGCCGCGGGCGGGTAACGTCACGTGGCGAGACTGCGCGTGCGCGGCCGTCAAGGGCGGGGCCAGGAGTTAAATGCAGCCGCGGCTCAGCGCAGCCCGCTAGTCTCCGGCGGCGTCGTGCTTCGCCACTTGGACGTGCTTAGCTACTTGGACGTGCTTCCTCCTGTAGGTAAGAGATGCGACGACACATGTTCGGGACAGTGACCTTGCCTCGCTGGAGGCCGGAGGTGGCGGTTCGGGATTCGACTTAAGAGAATAACGCAAAAAAGTTAGTTACAGGAGTTTGACATGACATGTTGCCTACATTTTTTGACTAAGTTCTAGTTGATAGACGGGTGTGCAGTAGGGAACCTAAATTTAAGTTCAAGTCCATCGGTGACTTGGGTAGATGTTGGAGCATCTTTAGCTTAATTATGGAGGACACTCCCCCCCCTCGAAATTTCGTTTTGATCATGTGTGAAAGAGTAATTGCCAGCAATTTGAGTAAGGTTGAGGGTTTTAATGAAATAGTCAAACCTATAGAATTCTTCAGTTCGTGTCAAACTAACAGTAAAAAGGAAAGAATGGGTGTTACTGCATTTAGCTTGGTTTGGCAGAGTGAAATTTGTTAGGTTTTCGGAGCCTTTTGGCTGTTGTGTGAGACGATAATGAATAAATTCTGTGGATTGAAGAGGAAATTTCAGGAATTCTCATGCTAAAGGCTAATCAGCTTTCTGTTCTGTAAATATACTTGCTGCATGCAAGAGCTCACTTGCAGAGCTCACTTGCACTTTATCTTACTTGCCCATTGCTTGACAAACGTAACTGTTTGTACCCTAGCAGCTGCTGGCTTCCTGTAACAATTTGTAACCCTCAGTCTTCATAACTCTCCACCCTTCTCCCTATGTTACTACTTGCAAAGCCATTGCAATATCCGCCATTTGTAACGGTCTGAGTTCAAACCAACCAATCAGCTTGTGTAAAAACTCTAAGGAATGTTGCAACTGCATCCCCGCCTAGATCTTCAGAGCACTAGCTCCTCTGGGACCACGTGTAATAAATCTGAATTCTCCTCTCCAAGTTACTGCTTGGTCTTTCCTTGCATTGGTTTTGGGATTTTTCCACAGCAGATTACATGGTAACATGAAGAGAAGGGAGAAAGCCCACTCTTTCCCTTCCCTCTTGATCTAGATAGTAGAGGCTTCTCTTTATAACTTAATATATTGTATTTGCAGCCAAGTCATTGCTGATTCTAGAGCTTGAGGTATACATCTGCATTTTTAACAAATCTTAAGACAATGGATCAGAACAACAAAGAGGATCAGAGCAACAAAGAGGTAATTGCTGCCCTTCCTAACCCACTTGTATGACTGTTACTTATCTAATGGGGTTATGTTCCATAAAATCGTTAGGGTGAGATTAGGCACAACTTTACACACAGCAAAGACTAATGGGGATTTATAGCCTATGAGCAGAGTGAAGGGGTTAGTGAAAGCAAAAGAGACACCAAGGGTGTGGGCGATTCTTGCTAAGTGGATTTGTGGATTTAACAGGGTTTCTGCTGAAAGCAGGCAGGTCAAGGTGTTACCAAGGGTGGGGCATGGGGAAATTGATCAGATAGTTTGATCAAGGGTGGGGGATTCTCTAAGACCTCTAAGACGACTTAGGTCTCTTTCTACAACTGGGCTGGGCAGGCCAAAGACAGGACGGGGTCCAGGTGGAGGCCTAGTCAGAAGAGGGCTCAAAGGAGCCTGACTTTAGTTTGGTCAGGAAGGGACTTGTCAGTCTCCTGCCTATCTGGATCCTAAAGATCCCTAGGCTAGGAGGCTTGTGATTGTATTAGATGCATTCATAATTTTCCTTTAAACTGACTCAGGTTTAGAAAGCACAAAGCAAGATTCTTAAAGAGGAGGCTTAGATGAACAGTGGAAAAAATGCATTGCCACCTAATTTTAGCACATATGGTTGAAGGGACAACATGTTCTGCAAAGTGGGGAAAAGAAAGCCATTCTTCATTCTTGAAATCATGCATGACTTGCACTTTTTTTTTGTTGGTAAACTCTCAGTGCGGTATTGTGGCTGATGGCGATTATCAAGTTCCCTTCAAGAAGGTAACTTATTTTAGCCCGCCGTTATATAGACAGCGTTACAACTTCGTTAAAGATCTAGTGGAGCGACATAAACCCAAGAAGGTAGGTATTCTTCCAAACGTTTAACACTTATAAAATGTCTCGTCGAAGAAGTCTTGGTTAGTAAGCAGAGACTTCAGACAGATGATTGCAAGGAGGGAAAGGAGTTGTTGCAGTGGGGAGAACACGGACCATAAGATCCACACCTGTCTCAATAGTTGGAGCCAAAAGTGCTTTTCTTCTAGAAAGGAGTTTTTCTTTTAGAGAGCTGGGTGGGGAAAGTGGTAAAGGGGTGTGAATGGAGAGTAGAATGTGTTAACTCCGAGTAAAGGCTGAGGGCAGTCCAGTGGTTAAGGGCCTGGGAAAGGCGAGAAGCCTGACCCAGTTAGGTTAATATGGGCAGTGAACAGACTTCTAATGTCTCATTAATTTCTGTGTACTTTTTTCCTGTGAAAAAAGAGCTTTTCATCTAATGATTTTTGATACCCTCGCTCTCTCAAGTCTTTGCTCAATGTTTCTGAAATACATTTTGTCGTCTACAGGTTGCAGACTTGGGGTGTGGTAATGCTTCACTTATACAGACAATTAAATGCCACAGCTGCATTGAACTGCTTGTCGGAGTAGATATCAATAAAGATAAAATAGATTCGCAAAGGTAATGCCTAATTTCTGAGAACTGTATCAATCTAAAACTAGTCACTATTACAGGAAGTGCTAATGTTATATAACATACCATGTTATGCCTCAGGCTCACCAAATGACTATTACTATACTAATTGGCTGTATACATCGAATGCCTGTTTCTAGTGTAGAAAGTATAACCTCGGTTAAGTAATTTTAGTAGTCAAAGCATAGCAAATTAAATTTCAAGTGGCAAGAATCTTAATTGCTTTATTGCTGGACACCAGGGTAGCTTACAGCGGAGCTCCAGGCTGCCTCCTCCATTTGAAGCAGTGCAGTTCTCCAATCTCTATATACATTTCTTCCTAAAGAAAAGCTGAATTACTGATCCAAAAATGAGCTGGTAGACCAAAGGTATGAAGAATGAGAGCAATATCCAACATTCAGAAGCCTTGTTATTGACCAGTTGCTTCCCCGTGAGAAGGGGTTGCTCTCTGGCCTGGCACTTGATACTTCATGCTATGTCAGACACACCAGGGGAGGTAGGAGATGACCGGAGAGCCAGAGTTCTGTAGTTGGGGAGCATTCTAAGCAGATTATTGTGTTCAAATGTCCTCCAAATGTCAACAATAATGCTCTTGCAGGTGTTCATTGACTCCATTCTGTGGGGATTATCTAAGTCCCCGGGACCTGAATTTGTCCATCATTTTATATCATGGCTCTGTTGTGGAGAGAGACTCTCGTCTGCTTGGATTTGACTTAATAACATGTATTGAATTGTAAGTAGTAAACTAATTTCTACTGTATAAACTCATTGAAACCTCACTGAATTAGTCTCAGTACATTTAGTATTCTAAACATAATCTTATTTGTAAACAGTTGCTTTGTCAGTTGGGACTGGCTTTCTACCATGGGCGAAGGGAAGGATAAGACTATTTTAGGTCACTTATATATTCAAAGAAAGGATGCTAAATCAATGGAGAGTTGGAAATTGTTTTTGATAAATCAATTAGGGAATATTTGCAGGTGAAGCTAAGATTTTCTTTCTCGCTAACCATTTTAGAATAGAACATTTGGATGAAAAAGATCTGGCCAAGTTTCCCGAAGTCGTATTTGGGTACTTGTCTCCAGCCATGGTTGTCATCAGCACACCGAACTCCGAATTTAATCCCCTGTTTCCAGCAGTGACTTTAAGAGATTCAGATCACAAATTTGAGTGGAACAGAAGGCAGTTTCAGACCTGGTGAGTTCCTAATGTTTTCCTGTTTCCTGTTTTTTTGGGGAGACCCCACTGAAGTTTAAAATACAGTGAAGTAAATCTTTACATGATACTGAAAATTTTCTCCCAATTTGATTTCCAAAGTGCAACTGAGCTTGTCATTGTCAAGAAATCACATCTGGGCAAAGTCTCACGCTGGGAAGGGTGTGTGGGCATCAGGAGTGTTGGGTGTGGAGCTAGGAAACTGGGGGAAGGTGTGGGGCCTGGCCCAGGGGCATCTCCCAGGGGCTTGCCATGTTCCTGGCATAAACCCAAATAAGAGTTGGGACTGGAGCCCTTGTGTCCTTGTCCACCCCTACACTCTGCTTCACAACAGTGTATTTCTCTCCTTGTTTTGACTTCAGGGCTTTAAGTGTGGCAAATTCCTACAATTATTCTGTGGAGTTCACTGGCGTGGGAGAACCACCAGCAAGAGCTGGGAATGTTGGATACTGTACCCAGATAGGGGTCTTCCGGAAAATTGGAGCAAAGTCAACTGAATCATGCATTGCAGAACAGTCTGATGAACAAGTTTATAAAGTTGAACACGTTTATAAAGTTGTGAGTATTTGTGAGGTATCAGGACAAATATATTTACTAGGATGGTGAACTCATAGTCCTCACTGTAGAGATGTGTGTAAATGACCTTATTTCGAGGTTAACTTTTGAGAATCCTTCATGCCCCATAGCCGTCAGAGTTGGGTCTACTATAGGTAGCCCTTGACCACCTGGCCTTTTGCCTTGTCTTAATATTAAAGAGAATGCTCTGCTGGAGCCTTAGGCTACTAGGCTGTTTGAGTCAACAACTTCCCTTTTGTGACTAGGATCATCACCAGGAAGAAGCCCCCAGCAGCTGCACACTGGCCTCAGATAATGACTTGGAACAACCTCCAAGCTTAGGCCCTTTTGGTTATAGGAGGTTTGGTGATGAATAAACAAATTGCTTTTAATTAGCAACATTTTTTCTTTTACCTCATGTAATACTTTTATAATTGCAGCATTTATGATTAGTAGGATTTGACATTTGTACATAGTTCTTTATTTTCAGTTGAGGCAACCCTTGGTTGACCTCAGATTACAAGGACCTTGTCAGCTTAGAGTCTCTATTTTTTACACCTACAGCACCTCATCTTAGGTGGTCTCCCATCCAAGAACTAACCAGGCCCCCGACCCTGCTAAGCTTCGGAGATCAGCCGGGATTGGGCTTGTTCAGAGTAGCATGGCCGTAGACAATGGTTAATTCTTAATGTGGTAAAAGTTAACTAATGGTTTTGAAAATTTTCCTTCAGGTTTATACTGTTGCATACCCGAGTTTACAGCAAAAAGAAGTTCGCAAATTTGCACTGACAAATGAGGTGTCCCGCCAAGTCCAGAACCTGAAAGGCATATACATATCAAGGGTGAGAATACTAGAGGACGAATCTATTAACTCCGGGATCATCAATTTTGGACCAGCCTTCACAGAACTTGAAAAAACCATCATAGAGAAGTCTCCCAAACCTTTCTGTTTTGGAAATAAGTTTTATGTACCCCTGGAAAGACTTTTTGCTTATCCCAATGTGAACCGCTTATGTGAAAATGTAGACATGATGAGAGCGCTTATTCGCGATAGGATGAGACTGAACCGTGATGGTTCTGCAGTGAAGGTTGATCTGCATGACCCGTGAGCCACCCGTCCTGGAAGTCAGGGTCTTAGCAATAATTGGGCTCATTGAGAATTTAAGCTTTGTTATGATTCAAGTAGCCTTGTTTTGTTAAAAATATGCTTTGTTTTGGGGTGGGGGCGTTTAGGGAGTTGATTTATAAAATGCTTATGTTTTGTTTTAGAGCCATGTTGAATGTGACATTAAAAAGTTTCAAAATTATAGTGTTTCAAGATTTTTTTCCCTGGGTGCGGGGTAAGGGTAGCTTTAAAATCTTTCTAGGATTGTCTCCTCTGGGCTAAATTCTAACCTAATACTTAGCCTAAAACAAAAGAATGCAGGTGACTGAAGCCTCATGATATAGACAAGATATGAAATTTAATAACGTAAATAATTTACAAAAGTAAAACTGCAAAATTAAAAACAACTTAGAACTGTATGGAATTACTGGTGTGCCCTCCAGCCATCTGAATTCCCTGCCTTTCAGACTCCCTATCTGGACAGGAGTAGCCTTGTCTGCCCACGACTGCTCGGAGGAATCCAGTGGATAAACTGGACTTTCTTGGTACTGTTAGACAACTATCAATTTTTCTTGACTGTTTGCCAAGAATATAGTAGCCTTTTTTTGGGGGGGAGATTATAATTTTTCTAGGGAAATCACTTGAGTGGGCCACATCTATTGTAAAACTTCACTCTGAGGAATTATACTGCGCTGTATGGTAATGAAAAATGTCCTGGAGAAGCCAGTTTTTCTCGCAGAGAAGCTGCCACTACCATGGACCACCCCCTTTCCCCCACAGTAGGTGTGAAATCTTAGCAAAGTGCTAGTTGGAACCTCACTTGCCCTTGAGCTGAATCAGATCTGCCTCTAATTCCTATTTCCGTGATCTGGGCAACTCAAACCCTTTTATAGAGCTCTTTCCTAGAAGTGGTGGTTCTCAGAGTAGTGCCGTCTTCATGCTCAGTTCCCACACGCAGATGTGAAACTTGGCCCCATCAGCATCTCCCGTGAGACTCATACTTCCACACAGCAGCATCTATCTCATCCTTCACTTAGCTTCTCACTCCCCACACCCCCTTCCCTCTGATTTCCAATCTTTTCCAGCTACAACATACCCAGCCTTTGAGCTCTCTTTGAAGTATTGCTCTCAGCCCCTGAGGCTCATTTCAGTGACTAGCACAAACTAATTCCAAATAGAAGTAATTCCCTCTGCTAGAGTTTGGATGCGGACAAAATTACCTTGTTAACACCTGATCCTGTGCGTTGAGCTGTTGACAGGTCAGCAGTAGCAAGTGGAATCTTTGTACCTTCACTAGGATGCTAGCTGTTAACTGGCTAACATGGTTTATGTGATGCGCATCTTTGGGGCTATCCTAAAATTGAAAAAGGTATTGCTGAGATGTAGCAAACAAGCTGGTAGGAGCTGGAAGTCATAACTCTGTATGATAAATGTTAATTTCACTTTTTCACAACTTTAAAAAATTTTAAAGTTTAACATTCCCCCCCCCTCCTCCCTTCTGGTAACCACTAGTCCATTGTCCATGTCCATGAGTCTGTTTGTTCAGTTCATTTGTTGCTTTTAGGTTTATATCCCACATATAAGTGATCATGTCTGGCTTATTTAGCTTAGTATGATTATTTCAAGGTCCATTCATGTTGCAAATGGCAGTATTTCATCTCTCCTTATGGCTGAGTAATATTCCATTATATATGTGTACCACAGCTTCTTTAGCCAATCATCTACCGTAGGACACTTTAGTTGCTTCCATGTCTTGGCCACTGTGAATAATGCTGCTATAAACATCGGTGTGCAAATATCTTTTCAGATATGAGTTTTCAAGTCTTGGGGTAAATATCCAGTAGAAGGATTGCTAAATTAAATGGTAGATCAATTCTTAGTTTTTTTGAGGAACCTCCATACTGTTTTCCAGAGTGGCTGTACCAATTTGCAGTCCCACCAGCAGTATATGAGGGTTCCTATTTCTCCACATCCTCTCCAACACTTATTATTGTCCTGTTGATTATAGTCATTCTAACAGGTGTGAGATGTTATCTCATTGTGGTTTTGATTTGCATCTCCCTAATAGATAGTGATGTTGAGCATCTTTTCATATATTTGTTGGCCATTTGTATGTCCTCTGGGGAGAAATGAACATTCAGGCCCTCTGTCTATTTTTTAATTGGATCGTTTGTTTTTTTGTTGCTGATTCATATGAGTTCTTTGCATATTCTTGATATTAGGCCCACATTGGAGGTGCTTGCAAATATATTTTCCCATTCGGATGGTTGTCTCTACCTTGTTGATTGTTTCTTTTGCTGAACAGCAGCTTTTTATTTTGATGTAATCCCATTCATTTATTTTTGCTTTTACTTCCCTTGCCTTTGAGGTCAAATTCATAAAATCCTCTTTTAAGTCCAAAGTCCTTGAATTTAATTCCTATGTTTTCTTCTATGCATTTTATTGTTTCAGGTTTTATATTCAGGTCCTTAATCCATTTTGAGTTAATTTTGGTGTGTGGTGATAGAAAACAGTCTAGTTGTATTCTTTTGCAGGTGGCTTTCTAATTTTCCCAGTACCATTTATTGAAGAGGCTTTCTTTTCTCCTGTATGTTTTTGACATTTTTGTTGAAAATTATTCGCCCATTTAAATACTTTACTTCTGGACTCTCTATTCTGTTCCATTGGTTTGTGTGTCTGTTTTTCTGCCAGTACCATGCCGTTTTGATTACTGTCGCTTTGTAGTAAAATTTGAAGTCAGACATTGTGATGACTCCAACCTCATTCTTTTTTCTCAGGATGGCTTTGGCAATTCAGGATCTTTTGTGCTTCCCTGCAAATCTGATGATTTTTTGTTCTATTTCTTTAAAAAATGTTGATGGGATTTTAATGGGAATTGCATTAAATCTCTATAATGCTTTAGGCAATAAGGTCTTTTTAATTATGTTGATTCTTCCAATCCAAGAACACAGAATAATTTTCCATTTCTTTGTATCTTCTTCGATTTCTTTTAATAGGGTCTTATAGTTTTCATTATATAGGTCTTTCACACGTTTCATTAAATTTATTCCTGGATATTTTATTCTTTTTGCAATTGCAATTGGAATTATTTCCACTTCTTTTTCTGACACTTTGTTATTAGAGTATAGGAACACTGTGGATTTTTGAACATTCGGTTTGTATCTAGACACTTTATTGTATTTGCTTATTGTTTCCAGTAGTGGTAAATCCTGCCACATCCAGCATGGCCCTGGAAAACAATCCTGAGTGGGAATGGGTAGAGATTGAGAAAAGAAAGAAGACAGAAAGCTGAGAACGGGAGGCCCGCTATCCACTGATGATGGAGTAGAGAGTGATTTTATTTTTGCAAGTTGCGTTTATACAAGAGCATACATTTGAAGCTAAAATGAGATTATCCCCACCCAACCTCCAAATCCTACTATAATCATTTACATTTCCATAGGGTAACCCCCACTCTACACACCCTGCTATAATCCTTTGCATTTCAACACCCACATTGTTTTCAGATGAGTTTCTACTTCCCATTTGGAGGATTTGTGGAGGTGAGGCAACCCTGGTGGGCCTCACAGATTACAAGGACCTTGTCAGCTTGCAGCCTGCTCCCCACAGTTTTCTATATAGAGAATCATGTCATCGGCAAATAGTGACAGTTTGACTTCTTTGTTTTCTATTTGGATGCCTTTTGTATCTTTCTCTTGCCTGATTGCACTTGCTAGGACTTCCAATGTTATATTGAATAGCAGTGGCGATAGTGGACAGCCTTCCCTTACTCCTCTTACAGGGAAGGTTTTTAGTTTTTTACCATTACGTATCATATGGCTGAGGGCTTGTCATATTTGGCCTTTATTATATTTAGGTATTTTCATTCTATACCGATTTTGTTAAGTGTTTTGATCATAAATGGACACTGTATCTTGTCGAAGGCTTTTTCTGCATCTATCGATATGATCATATGATTCTTATTTTTTAATTTGTTTATGTGATGTATCATATTAATCGATTTGTGTATGTTGAATCATCCCTGTGCCTTTGGGATGAAGCCCACTTGATCATAGTATATCTTTTTAATATGTTGCTTTATTTGGTTCGCTAGTATCTTATTTAGGATTTTTACATCTGTGTTCATGAGAGGTATTGGTCTGCAGTTTTTTTTGTGTGTGTTCTCTTTACAAGGTTTTGGTATCAGGGTAAATTTGGACTCATAAAATGATTGGGAAGTACTGCCTCCTCTTCTATTTTTTGGGAGAGTTTGAGAATAGGTATTAAATCTTTGAATGTTTGGTGGAATTCACTGGTGAAACCATCTGGTCCTGAACTTTTACTTTTGGTAGGTTTTTGATGATTGTTTCAATTTCCATACTGCTGATTGGTCTATTTAGATTGTCCAGTTCTTCTTGATTCAGTCTAGGAAGGTTATCTTTTTCTAAGTACTGGTTCATTTCTTCTAGGTTATTAAATCGTTTTATATACTTTTTCATAGTATTCTCGTATGATCCTTTGTATTTCTACAGTGTCTGTCGTAATTTCCCCTCTTTCATCCCTTATTTTGTTTATTTGTGTCCTTCCTCCTTTTTATTTTGCCAGGGGTTTTCCAATTTTATTAACCTTCCCAAAGAACCAGCTCTTAGTTGCATTTATTTTTTTCTATTGTTTTATTTTCAATTTTATTTATTTCTGCTCTAATTTTGATTTCTTTCCCTCTGCTTACTTTAGGTTTCATTTGTTCTTCCTTTTCCAGTTTTTTAAGATGAAGAATTAGGTTGTTTGGGCTTGTTCTTGTTTTTGAAGGTAGGCCTGTAATGCTATGAACTTTCCTCTTATGACCGTTTTTGCCATGTCCAAAAGTTTTGGTATGTTGTGGTACATTTCTATGTATTTCTTGATCTCTCTTTTTATTTCTTCTCTGACTCAGTTATTTTTCAGTAGTATGTTATTTAATCTCCATGTATTTGTAGTTCTTTCCGCTTTCCTTTTACAGTTGATCTCTAGTTTCAAAGCATTATGATCATAGAATATGGTTGGTATGATTTCAACCCTCTTATATTTGTGGAGAATATCTCTGTCCCAGTATGTGGTCAATCCTTGAGAATGTTCCATGTGCACTAGAGAAGAATGTATAAGCAGCTGTTTTGGAATGAAAGGCACTGTAAATGTCAATTATGTCCATTTGGTCTAATGTATCATTTAAAAATGTTATTTCCTTATTGATTTTCTGTTTGGATGATCTGTCCATATCTGATAATGGAGTATTTTGGTCTCCTACTATGATAGCGTTTTGGTCTGTTTCTCCCTTTAGTTCTGTTAGTAATTGCTTTACATATTTCCGGGCTCCCTGATTAGGAGCATAGATATTAATAAGCGTTATGTCTTTTTGGTGCATGATTCCCTTTATCATTATGAAGTGTCCCTCAGTATCTTTCTTTACATTTTTAAATTTTGAAGTCTATTTTGTTTGATATTAGTACTGCTACTTCTGCTTTTCTCTGCATGTCATTTGCTTGAAATATCATTTTCCACCCTTTCACTTTGAGTCTATATTTGTCTTTGGAGCTGAGATGTGTCTCTAGTAGGGAGCATATGGTTGGGTTCTGTTTTTTGATCCAGTCTGTAACTCTGTGCCTTTTTATTGGTGAGTTCAGTCCATTTACATTTAAGGATATTATTGAAATATGAGTTCTTGTAGCCATTTCATCTTTTGCTTTCTGGTAGCTCAGCTGAGCGTTCATTACTATCTTGCTATAGCAAATCTCTTCTTATTTTAAACCTAAAATGCCCTCTTCCTAGTAAGGGTTACACTCCTCTGCTTTTATCAGCCTGCTAGTCACCTTACTCCTAATTATGGTTTCTTTCTTTTTTCTTTTTTTTTTGTCATTTTACGTGAGCTGACCTCTTTCAGTGTTTCCTGTAGTGCAGGCCTTGTAGTGGAGAATTCCCTCAATTTTTGTATGTCTGGGAAGATCTTTATTTCTCCTTAATATCTAAAGGATAGCTTAGCTGGATACATTATTCTTGGCTGGTAGTTCCTTATATTTAATAGTTTGAATATTTGATTCCACTCCTTTCTAGCTTGTAAGGTTTGTGCTGAGAAGTTTGATGATAATCTAATGGGTTTTCCTTTATAAGTTACCGTTTTCTTCTCCCTGGCTGCCCTGAGAATTCTGTCTTTGTCACTGATTTTTGATAATTTTAATACGATTTGTCTTGGTGAAGGCCTTTTTGGGCTGAGATAATTGGGTGTTCTATTGACTTCTTGAATTCCAAGGTCCAGCTCATTCCTTAGATTTGGGAAATTCTTGTCAACTATTTATCTGAAAATACTTTCTAATCCCTGCTCCTTTCCCTCCCCTTTGAGAATTCCCATTATTCTTATGTTTCCTCTCCTGATGGTATCAGCTAGTTCTTGTATTTCTCTATCATTATTTTTCATTTTTTTTGGCTTCTCTCTTCTTCCTTCTGAACTAATTTTAGATTTGTCTTTGATATCACTGATCCTTTCTTCCATTTGGTCGACTCTATATCCCAAGCTTGTTATTTCATTTTTCAACTCTTGCCGTGTGTTCTTTATCTCCAGAAGGTCTATTCGGTTCTTTTTGAGGGTTTCGATCTCCTTGCTAAAGAACTCATTCTGCTCATCTAGTTATTTTTTCATTTCCTGAAATTGTTACTATGAATCGTTTCATATCTCATTGAGTTTTTTCAGAAGTACCATCCTGAATTCTCTGACATTTAAGTCACCTATTTCTATGTCTGTAAGCTTATTTTCTGGAGATTTTTCTTTATTTCTGAGATGCCCTATCACCTTAGTTGTTCATAGTGTTTAATGGACTATTTTCCCACCTGCGCATTAATGGAAGTGTGTTCTGCCTTTTTTCCCCCAGAATGAAGACTTATTATATAATGGTCCCTTGCCTGTTGCAAAGGTGTTTTTCTTTTGGTGTCTAGTAGGTGGCATCTAAGTCTCCTGGATCTCTGCTTTATATAAAGTCTTAATAATGTCTTTTTTTTTAACTTATTGGTGTTTAATAATGCTCACTACTCTCAGTCTCATTTCCTGTCAGTGTTAGTGACGGTTTTGGTAGCGTTTGCTCAGATACCCCTGGGGCTCCGTGGTGATCGGTCAGAGGGTATGGGGGGAGGGGCCCTCTGGGTTGTGGAATGGGGTCTGCGGCTCAGCCTCTGTTTTGCAAATGTGGCTGGTAAAAATCATCTGTTGCTTCTCTGCTGTCCCCGCCACCCCTGTTTCTCTGCCTTCTGCCCTGATGACTGGGCACTGCCGCTGGCCGCATGGAACACACAGCACTTCCAGACAGGGCTGTTCAGGGAACTCACCCTTCCTTCTCCCTCCCCCTCCTCCTACAAGGAGCTCTGGCTAGGAAAGGCAGCGTCTTTATTTCTCCCATTCCACTGCCTGACACCCGGGGTTCTGACCTGCAGTAGCTCTTATGCGCTGATACCATGCTCAAAAGTGCTGGCGTGCATTTGGGTGTTTTTTGTTGAGTTTTAGATGTTCAGCTTATTGTTATTTCAAGGGGAGAGAACTGTGGACATCTCTCATTCCTCCTTGTTTAATCTCCACCCATGACTAGTTTTCAGAGCCAGTGGCATGAAAATCAACTGTCAGTGCCCTCTGCCCATTTATGTGTTGGGTTCCTGTCAAACTAGGTACTCTGCTGCAGTGCTGCATTCATCTCTACCTCCTCCATTCCATCCTGTATGCTGTGACTCCAGCTGGGATTAGTCACATTAAGCTCTGCTCATTTTACTTTTTCCCAGAAACAATGCATTGCTCCCTATTGCCACATCAGATCCATGACTCACATTCTTTTTTCACTGGAGAGGCTGTTTTCCCATCGCTATACCTTTGTCCAGTCTTGTCTGTCTGTCTAGAAGCTTTTTATCATGGAAAGGACCACCCAGTCCTTTCTAGTAAAAATCCTCATGGAACCGAATTTACACAATCTTTCATTAATACCAATCTAAAGAAAAACGATTTCGCTCTATTTCAGCAAAATGTGCAATGCTTCAAAATATTTTTCCAAGTATTTAAAATTATTTAAAATAAGTACTGAAAAAATATAAAGTGTTTTTTTTCTTTGGACTTCCATAATATAGGGGAAAGAAGGGCAAACACAAGATCTCGTAGGAGAGGTATATTTGGACTGAATCACTGAAGGGTGATGCCAGAAGGTGGCACACTTTTTCTACTTAAAGGTAATACATTCCTTTGCTTTGAAGACTCCCCGATATAAGATGCAAAACAAAACAAAACAAAACAAAAACTTATGCTAATTTTCTATAGAGGTTTAATTAAAGCTCTTCCAACAAAGGAAAGTTGCTGCTGACATGGTATACAGATCTAGTGAAGTCGTTTTCTCTGGAGAACTGGCTGACAAGAGGCCTCGACCTAGCTGAGTTGTAACTGCATAGAATCGGGGTCTAAACTAATTCACTCAGGAACGTCTGACATTTCATTACATGGGTCCATCTGGGATAAAGGTCACTAACTCAGGGAATGTCTAAATTTAAGCCTTTTCTGTTTCTATGTTTCCTAACTTTCTGTTACATTTTGTGTCACGTGAGATGGACTTATTCCACGGAAGATTTTGTATCATGCAAATGGAAAGAATCATTTCCTTGTCTGTGCTGCTACCAGGTATATGATATACAGAGGAAGAGGTAAAATAAGGTGAAAGAGAGAGGGCCCAAGGATGGGGGAGAAGGGAGAGAAAAAACACTAGGCGCTGTGTCATGACAAGAAGGCTGGGCCTGGGAACTCCAGGCTTGAAATGCGGGCAGATCAGCGATGCCTGCGAGGTTCTGCTATGATCTGGCACACTAAGGTATCCTGGGCGATCCCAGGATATGTTCTATGTTCTGGGAAGGAAATCTGACGGTTTCCCCTTGTGAGCCCAAACCCTCCCCTCTTCTGCCAGGAAGCAGGATACTTTCTCCTTAACTCGCATAATCTGCACTGCCCAGGAAGCCATGACAGTCTGCAGAGAAAGATCTGGGTTCACACTCATACTGAACCATATTTATTAACTTTAAATTGCTATTATAATATGT
The DNA here is from genome assembly GCA_004027375.1 of Macroglossus sobrinus. Classification (NCBI taxonomy): domain Eukaryota; kingdom Metazoa; phylum Chordata; class Mammalia; order Chiroptera; family Pteropodidae; genus Macroglossus; species Macroglossus sobrinus. The sequence continues at coordinate 158,489 of PVKZ01001987.1, forward strand.
GTATCAGCATTGGGAATGTGTTGGCATTGTTTTTCCGGTGGGAGGATATTCTAGTCAAAGGGAAGAACAGTTTGCAGGATGTGGTATCACTGAATGTCATTTAAGTGGTGATCTTAATCTCTAATAGTGGTACATTTGTTGACTACCTTCTATGTGTCTAACACTAGAATTAAGACATGTTAGAGAACAGGTTCATAGGGGAGTTTGAATTCAGACTCAGGTCTGTCTTATTCCAAGGTCAATGCCACTGCAGGGACTGCCTCAGGGTTCAAAGAAGTGTCTTTTACTGAAGGCACTCAAATCTGTGCTATGCTACCTATAATAAAGGGAAACCTTCAGGGAAAAGTTATACTGGTCTTTTCACTTCTGTTTTCTTACCTTGGTCAGCAACAGACTCTTAACTGAAAGTTTAAAGTATAAACAACATTCTAAACTTTAAGATATAATTTTTATTGAACATGTATAAGATTCACCCTTACGTTACAAATACTTTACAATAAAAAATTATTTTGTTTAAAAAAAATGTAAAAAGGAAACCTTTCCTGGATTTATAGTCATGCAGTTTAAACAAAGAAATATATAAATATGAAGGTCATTCTCCAAGTATTAGAACAGAATATAATGGAGTCACTTCAATAAATTTTTTTTCATAAACATTTACATGATTACCCATGACTGAACTTCCACAGGATCAAATAAATGCACAAGAGGAAGGTGATCCTCCAAATAAGATGTATTTCCAAAAAAGCCAATCAAACTGAATATACCCTAAATGTCTTCCTCTGCAAAGGAGTTGGCCAGTGAGTATCAGCAAGAGAAATTTCTTATGCACATAAGATGAATGTAAACATTTGTAAATACTAAGTATATTGTTTGTGTAAATTAAAATTTTTGCCAGCTCTGTCATATAGGGGAGTAGCTAGAGACCACCTACATGACCATTTAAAATATACTGTGTATATATTTTCTTGTGAAAAATCACATATAGAGGAATAATAAGGCCTTTATTTCCAGAGCAGTCCTAAAACAGAAATATAGGCATATTTCATTCTTTATATTCTTAGACTTTATATTCTTTAACATCTCAGGTATTAAAATTATGCATAGTACCTAGGCTAACATATAAATAGCGGCATAACAATTTTAACTACAGTACCTGATTATATTCACATGACGTACCATCTAGGAGAACTGACCAAGTACAATTTCTGAACTGCCTCAGTTAAAGACCTGTTAAAATAAAATACGACTCCATCACCTGAGCCCAGTCTCTTTCAGAATGTTATTATATATACTGCAGCCTAACACTTCAGAGTACGTCAGTGAAGTATTTAGCAACACTGTCAGCTTCAGCTTGCAAAGTGGTCTAGTCAGCGTGGAAATCTCAAAGTCTAAATTTACTTCTGGAGATTTTAATTTATTAAAACTCAATGCTACCTGAATACAGTTGGGCTGAAGGCTAGTAAATTTTTTTGCCCTTCTAGCAACAAATGGGCTAAATGTCAGACCTCTGTGGCTCACAGTTTTCATGCAAAAAAAAAAAAAAAAAAAAAGCACATACAGAAGAATCTTGTTTGGATATCATTACTCTGAAAGTATTTTGCTGGAATGGGATGGTGGGCTTTAAGATTCTTGGTCAAGACTTTGTCAGATTATAAATACTAATCTACATCAGTTGTTTGTATACAGAAGCCTACAACTACCACAAAAGGCAGTCAACCGTTAGGTGTAAACTGATGGCCCAGGACCTTCTCTCCCCTTTGCTACCCTTCATATCCTCTCTGGTCTCAGTCACAGGAAGTGGGCTCTTGACCTGCTTCTGTATTTTCCCCACAAAGGATATTTAAGACTCTTTCTTATCTGGTCACAAACATATAGCTTTAAAATATCACTAATCTTTTTCTCTTGCATAGGATTAAAAAATGTTACGTATCTGCAAATTCTCCAAGACTGGGTGATTTGAAATTTGACTTTAATATTTAAAAATCAATATTTTACGACCTGCTTTTTCAAAATAGATAATCTAAACTCAAAATGAAACCAAAAATGGACCTGGTATTTAATAAATTGATTTTTTTTCTATAGCTACATCATGGTTAAAATATTGACAGTACATGCTCTGAGAAGTAAGGCAGACACTTAGACAACCTTTAACAAATATTTTCAAGGACTGTAATGAAATGTGATTGCAAAGTAGGCTGATGGAACACAAAATAGAATAAAATGAATCGAGACCACTGACTACAGAAGACAGTGCCATCTCTTTTCTTCCTAATTATTTCTATTATTAAAATGTTTGTTATATTTACTCATATATAAATCAAGATATCTCTGCTGGCTGCTAAAATTATAAAGGCATAATTTTTATGATTTTCAAAATCTACATTTTGTTTTTAAGAAATAATTCTATATCATTTTTAAATACAGAGAGCCAATCTTGTATAAACATATTGGCCAAGGGCAGCCAAGGATGAATAAAACAGAGCCGGTGTCCTAATTCTAGCACCTTACACAACCTCGTTTACAATCTAGTTTTTATTTTCATTTCAAAACTGAACCTCACTTACAATCTACTTTTTATTATCATTTCAAAACTGCAAAATCATTTGCAGAAGCACCAATAAAAAATAGACTAAAAATAATATTTTGAAAATAAAAAAATATGTTTTCAAAATGTCATAATACCTCTAAATAATATCTTCATACCATTATTAAAAACTTTGATTTTTTTTTCCATCATACATAATGAATGGACCAGTTTACTCATTTATTCACAGATAGCGAGTCTTTATCACTTAATATAATATTTTCATTAATTAGATTAAAATGTTCAGGTCATTTTTTTTCCTTCGAAACGAATCTTAAAAAAATAAGAAAGTTTAATGACTCCAAAAATCTTGACATTCAAAATATTCTAAACTGTGGTGCCATCTCTTTATAAATCTCAGAATTTATTTATAAAAGTAGTATTGGATTCATTTAGAATACCCAGTCCTTAAAATATTAAAAAAAACAAAAGCTGTAACATGTATTATTCAAATTTTCCCAAACCTCTCACTTTGGATATTAAAATAATATTTTCTTAAAAATAACACTTTTTTCCCTTTATTTTGCCAACATGAAAATACCTAGACCAAACTAATTCTGTTCTAATGTGCTGTTATCTGGACATGGTTATAGGAGTACAGACTGGGAATTTCTAATTCTATAGGATCTACATTTTTTGTCAGTGACTGACTCCAAACAAACAGATCTTTCCACACAGAAACTGTCATTTAAGACCAGAAAAACTCTTCGGGTTTATCTGCTGTGCTGTTAAACTGGATCCAGATCAGATATTCTTACTTTAAAAGCTTTATTTGATGTATGGTATGTTCTATTCTTGCCTCAAAACAACTAATTTCCGATATAGTAAGAAGAAAACGTAGTATCTGATCATGGGGGCTAAAACAGAAGACCACAGGTCCCTGTCAGTAACGTCTGGCAGTTGTTCCTTTTATCCGCTACCTCCTCGGAATAATTTTCAATTTCAGATAAGTCTGAACTTACAGAGAAAAGGCTGCTCTGTTCCTCACCATATCACAATTTTCCTCCTGTTGCTCTAAATTTTGACTCCTGAAACCAGCAGGTATTATTCAGTTAGTTAAAACAGCTCTCATGTTAGGGTGCCTGAAGGTAGCCTAACATATTAAATGTTAAATGTCTCATGAATTTCTTATACAGCGTTAGTGAGAGTTCTGCAGCTCGTCTAACATCAATGAGTAACAATCTATACTACAAAATGTGGCACTATACCCATTCATGGACCTCAGACTTAAATACATTTGTTATTTGATTTATGACTAATAACGTTTAGAATTATCAAGCATTCTACATATTTAATTTGTAGTATAACTTTTCCCCAAAGCATGAACACCCACACTTTTTTTTAATCAATTATCAAAGAGTTAATAAACTTAGTATAATACCGTAGGAAGTATGATATGGAAGATTTCCTTAACAGGGATTATAATTATCTTGACAGAATTTATAGGGTTTAAATAATCTTCATATTATGTCTCAAACACAAAATTAAATAATTATAGTCTAAATCTGTTGAGCACCTCTATCACAGGTTTTATACTTTGACACTAGAACTAGACTTACATGTAGAGTGCTGTTTTCCCCACCGGGATGTTTTGAAAGGAAAAGCAGTCTTTTCATTATTATGTGCAGTGACCCCTAAGCACACATGGCAGCTGCTCTGATACTGTCAATCCTGATGTTGCCTCTTGGTGCACGGGCGAGGACAGCAGTGGGCATCTTCAGAGAGGAAATCAGTGTTAGCCTTCCTCTTGATAGATGCACATGCTTCATTTTTAAAATAGGTTCATTTTGTCCTAAGTGCTTGGATGAAGTGCCTTGACAGCTCAACTGCCCACGTCTTAAACCCACAGGGACGCTTCAGTTCACCTGCTCGACTTCTAGCGCTTGATCACGACTTGTTCATAAGCTCCAGACACCACCCTGCAAGAGTAGGAAAAAGAAAAAAAAACTTCAACATTTTGAATCATGGTGTTTGAAATTGTTCTAGTTAACCTGCCTCCAAAGAGAGAGGGCTTTAGCCATTTTTTACTGGATTTGACTTCCACAAGTTTTAAAGATGTCACAGAGAGAAAAAACTTGAAACACTAAATGTTTGTAACACATTGGATTAGTCTAGTCCCTGATCCTCCTACTTATTGTCCCACAATAATCTAGTAATGTTTCCAAATTCTTACCCTATCGACACACTGTGGCAAACATGTTTATATATAAATTCTAAAGTCAGTCTTGCCCAAGAATATGTAATTGACTCTGGCAGTTCAGGTCTGGCACAGAATTAATAAGATGGTAGTTTTTAGTTGCTTGAGTAGTGTTGTTTCTTAACGTACTTTGAAGAATTCTTTTGGCCAATATGCAAATATCTTTATACATGGTCAGTATTTTAAATTATATCCATGTAATGTAGATAAAGGAAAAATAATCTTGAAGCGGGGTTTATTTCTTCACTAACTTGGTTTGGCAGATTGCTGGTTGTATCCCCAAATCTACTCTCCTCTTTTTCACAGTGTTAGCTAGGCATAGGCTGCTTGGCTAGAGACCACGTTCTTAACCTCTTCTGAAGATAGGTGTGGCTAAGTTTCCCCAGGGGAATGTGAATGGAGAAGTGTCAATTTCTGCCTCACTGGCTTAAAGGGAGATTGCTTGCCTGAGATTGGTGGCAATCCAATTTTGACAACAAAGGTAAGGAGGATGGTGAAGGACCTGGGTCAATGAACCGCTTCTGGGACAAAGCTGTCCCATCAGCCTGTATCTTGGGGTCTCTTCGTTATAGCAACTTAGCCTTTGCCTTAATATGTTATGTACTAACTGACTTCTATTAATGAAATATGGAGAGAACGAAAAGACTCGAAATTTGCATGCTTTGTGAATAAAGTACTTAGAGATATTTAAGTGATGGCTTCGTCAATAGGTTTTTTTTGGTTACTGTTGCACCTAGTACCTTGGCTTTTTGTTATAATGGGATGAACACACATGTTCCCTCTATTATTTCTTGGCCTGGGAAGACAAAGCGTTTCTATAAGCCTGTAAAAGCACCCAGGGTCTTTTATAGGCAGTCCAGTGGCAGCTGGGCTTATTTTTGGATGAGGATCACTCCAGTCCTCTTGAGTGATTAGGAGGAGAGCTGAAGTGGTGTTGCTGGAGGCAGGGTATCACTGCTTAAAGTTATCACCGGGTACCCATCTCCTCATTTGTCAAGATGTCAGGGGCTACTACCTGACATTTCACTCTGAGTATGCCACAGATCAGTAAGACCAGAACTGAAATAAAATGAAAGTAAGGTAGTAGTTACTAGCCCACTACCAGGGACTGAATTAGATTTTTCTGTTGACTGTTCAGAGGCTGCTGTTTTTACAGATTCAATCTGAAGAAGAAAAAGCAATATCCTCAACAGAACAGTAGTGAACACCACCCTTGGCTATAGATAATCAGAATTTGCAGGAACCTGGGTGAGCATCGTGGAGACACTGGCTTTTAGATGCCCTACAATGGTTCTGCTTCTGGCACTGATGGAGTTAACAGACTTTCTTTTCTGCTTCCAATAACTAGAAAACTGGATAGATCACCAGAGGGTAGGGAGAGTGGGGAGGAGGAGGTAGCCCGGGGCGGGGGGTTTTTAAAAATCTAAATCATTTCTTCAGTTAATAAATAAACAAACAAACAAACAAACAAATAAATAAGATAGAACAGATGAAATGACGGTTTTCACACACTGACAACAGGACAGGTCCTGAGAGAAGGGAACTCAATGAAGAAAGCCAAACAACTGCCCCCACTTGCTGCCTGAAGCTGTTCCCTTTGGGACCCTCCCAGCCTGTAGTGCCGGCAGGGAGACCCCACACGCAGCGAGGTAGGCGATCTGAGTGGAAGTCAGCTCAGGGATGCTGGGGGCTAGAAGTTATTGGTCAGGATATTAGAAGGGGAGGAGAATAATGGCTCAGATTTGATGAAAACTTGTAAAAAAATAGTAATAAAGAAAACAACAAAAAAGCAGCCAGAGATGAAAAATAAATCACAGAGGAATATATACTGAAATGAAAACACACAACTTGTCAGAAATTAAATGCAAGTGAGGAGGTGCATGCAGGGCTCTGTAAGCAACCCTGAGCTGGCCAGGCTGTGTCCACTGGATTTAAAATGAGATTACAGCAATATTCCTCCCCAAGTCTCTTATCGCTTGTCGTTCTGTTCTCTTCATTCTCATGGGTTCCCTGGTTCTTGTGCTTCTTCTGGGCCCTAAGTAAAACGATTCTGGTTTCATCTTGTGCTGCTAGTTTAACTCAAATCATAGAGCTAATGCTAACACATGAGCTTCTCCGATGAATACTCACTACTTATGGAGACTCTATGAATACAAGTATTGTGCTGGGTAGTTCAAATAGCTTAATCTTGATAATAATGCTTTGAGATAGACCACTAATTAGTGTATATAAAGTACTTGAGTGTTTACTGCAGGCCAGATTCTGTTCTAAGCATTTACATGTCTTACTTTATTTGATTTAAACCGTGTAATTCTTATGAGGTGGGTTCTGTTATCATCGCTATTTTACAGGTGAGAAAACTGAGGCAGAGAGTAGTAACTTAACCAAAGACACACAGCTAACAAGTTGTGGAGCCTGGGACTACACCCAGGCTGCTCACTCCAGAGCCTGTGTTGTCAATCCCAGTGATGCAGTTGTCTTTTTGGTACCAACCGAGCGATCACGGCTAAGCCTCTCTGTGGCATGTAATGTTAATCACCTACTTCAACCCCTATGAATCATTTTAGGCCTTCACGTATTGGGTGATTATTCTAACATTCATTTAGGAAGGGTGTGGGAGCCAGAATTCTTAACTGACATAAATGCCTTTTTATCTTAGGTTCTAGATTTTCTGTCAACCAGAAATTATCTTTCCTCTGAGTAACAACACAGATAATATACATTGAGAGCTTTCTGTATGCCGGGTACCGTGTTAAATACTTTACATAAATTATCTAACTTAATCCTCACAAAAATCCCGAGGTAGGTTACTTATCACTCCCATTTCACAGGTGAGAAAAATGAGGTGTACAGAGATTAATACCATCAGTAAAGTCAACAAGGGAAGAGCTCTGACTTGACCCTGAGCAGTCTCCTGAGAGCCCATGCTTTTGAGCATTTACTATTTTGGTTCCTTTTGGTTGGAACTCTACCTTTTGCTGTTCCTCTACCTACATTAATGATAGCTAGGGCTTACTGAGTATATCATGTCATGTATCTTTTAAGACAAAAGGATCACAGTTTTCAACAGAGGTAAGTTCAATAGAAGTTAAATAATTTGCAAAAGTGGTCTGCTAAGATGTGAACCCAAATCTCTTAATTCAAAAACATGTTCTGTCTACCATATATGTAATTATCCTCGTAAATGTTACTTTTTCTACCCATTCCCTGCTACTTGTTGCTCCTTACTCCAATATACTCTCCAAATTACGGCCAGTTACTTTTCTAAAATGGCAATCTGATAAGTCACATCCCTGCCAAAAAATGACCAATGGTTCCCCAAAGTACAAAGGGTAAGAGTAAACATTTCGTTACGGCGATGAGGCCATTTACAAGATACTTGCCAACCTCATGTCCCACAACTCATTTCACATGCCCTTCTCCTTAGAAAGACCTGTTTATTGGCAACTGTCTAAGTAGGTTATATTAGTCAGAAGCCAGTAAGGCATTAATGGTTAAGTACAATAAATTGGCTTTGGACTCAAAGAGAAATGAGTTTGAATCCTTGTTTTACTACTTACTAGTTTAAAGGTCTTGGTTAAATTATCTTAACCTCTTTGTGTTTTTGTTTCTTCTTTTAAAAAATTAATAATATATGTTGTAGTAAAAGAGATAATGTAAGAACTGAATGAAACATATATATGGTGCCTGACATATAACTAATCAATGCTCAATAAGTTATTTATAATTATTATTTATTATTATATAATTACTGTGCCCATAAATTCCCGCTACTTATTGCTACTATCAGAAATATTTGTCTTCCTCATAACTACCCAGTGAAGAACCCCCCTCATCTTTTATTCATCCAAAGACTCTCTTCAGGTGTCAACTCTTCCAAGAAGTTTTCTGTCTGAGTGAGGTCCCATCTCTGTTCTCTCAGAGTTTCTTCTACTTCTCTATATTACAGTACTGATAATACTATTATAAATTTTAGTTTATTTGTGTGTCTCACATGCTGGAAAGAAAGGGTCCGGTAATAAACATCTGAGGCTTGGAGGGCTGCATGTAGTCTCTGTCAACTCAACTCTGCTACTGCAGCACAGAGCAGCCATGGACAATACATAAATGGGTGGGGTTGTACTTCAATTAAACTTTATTTGCTCACACAGGCAGTAGACACACTGGACTCTCGAACTGTAGTTTGCCAACCTCATGTGCCGGACCATAAGCTAGCAGAGGGCAAGGGCTGGGTCTTTCCTCTTAGCATCCTTACCAACAAATTGGCTCAATAATTAGTTAATGAACTTCATGAGTGGATAAGTCAATGAAAGTTATGAAAGGTTTATATTGTGTTATATCCTCTATAAACCTTTTTTCAAATAAACTATTCCCTTATATCACCTATTATCTAACCTCTCTTACCTACCCATCACTTCTCATTGAAGTTAGTTGTTGATGTGAGTGTTTGCTGTATCCTTTGCATCCTTTGGGCCCTGTAATGTGCTGAACACATAAGAGGTACTAAATAAAATGAATATTGGTAGAAGAAAAAAACTAAAAATTCTTTCAGGTTTTGCACATTAGCGAGTAAAGTAAAAAGTAAAGTAAAGTAAAAGTAAAGTAAAGTAAAAAGTAAAGTAAAATAAGTAAAATAAAATAAAAATATAAAACAAAATAATCTTGGACCAAAAGGGACTCCCTCCTCCTATAACTCTGACTTACTCTGTAGTCATGCTGGAACTCTACATAAATATTACACGAAAGTATTGAGTACCAGGGGTACACAGGAGGATAGGAGGACAGGAGGACAGAAGGACAGCAAGACAGGGAATAGGCCGCGGGGAAGCAGTGGACTGGCCAGAATTCCTAAGGTGCTCACGGTCATTTGCTGCAGTCCTGGGCGGGAATCAGAATGCTAAGTTTGGCAGGTGCTTTTTCTTCACCTGTATCTAAATAACTACCTAAGTGATGTGTGGTTTTCTGAAAGTTTCTTACTATGTATGTGAGACTCTGGTGGGTGGAGAAAAGGAGAGCACGAGGAAGGTTAATACCAGCGCATGCTGCTCAGTGGCTGCATAATGGTTCACAACAGACAAGATCACTGGCGAAATGTAACTTAACTTGCTCTTTCCAAAATATCAGACTAAGCACTCTTTTCTCTAATACTGCATCCTGCCCAATGTTCTACTGGTCCTCTACTAATACATTCTAAAAATACATTTAAGAAAATCAACAAATAAACATAAAATATAATTTAAAATATACTTAGAATAAGGAAAACTCAGAGCTACATAAAGAGTTGCAATTCTTCCATGGAACTACTAAGATTTGTGTTTTCTAGCCTCATTCTAATACAAACTTTCTAACCTTCATCTTCCACTCAGGAGCATTTAAAAGAAGTCAGTCAGTCTATTCTTTATCTTAATAAGATACTATTTGGAGCACATACCTATTTGGAAGATGATGACTCCCAAAGGTTGTACTTCCCCCAGGACCCACAAATAACCGCAGTCCTTCTTCTGTAATGCACATTTAAAATATTTGTTGTAGGTACAATTATTAGATTATTGCCAAATAATACTTACATTATAATAAATTCACATTTTACATTTTAGTTTCATTAAATAAAAATTTTAAAAACTACATACATGTTTTAAAGAGGCAATTTAAAAGATATCCAATAGTTATTTCTCATCAACTTTACTAAAGCTATTTTTCTTAAAACTGAGTAAAGAAGACAGCTCTTCCTACAAATTTCCAAAAGTACAGTTTAATTATTTCTCTTTACAACCAGCTATATAACGAAACCAAGCCTATTGTTAACTGCTCTCTATTCACACCAGTATGAATAATTATACCTTTCAAATTGGTGGTATTTAAAATGTTCAGTTTCAGTGAAAATGCTAAGGGAATGAAAGATTCTGTTACTCACTATTATTTCAAGATCATCACCCAATCTTCTAAATTACAATAGTGACTTGAAATACTAATGGCTAGTTAGGACAAAGCAGATGTAGATACTATCGTACGATATATAAACAGGGTAGACACTGACACAAAATTAAAAAATACAATAAAAGCTTTGTTTAAAGCTTTTTAAAGTTAATTCTTTTCTAAATTAAAATCCATTCTTAGAAATAAACAAGCTTCAGACTTTTAGGGGCATGGCATTTACTTTACAAACGTGTAAGTGTCGCTATCATGAGGTACTGCCTCTTCACTGCTGACCCCTGGGTGACATGAACCTGGATTACGTATAAACCTGTATACACTTAATGGTCAGCCACACACCTTCTGCACTGGAATCCAGGCTGAAGTCTTGACTTTGTAATATTTTCTCCACAATATCATCTGCATCCACTCTGGTGTCATCAACTCGCTTCAGCTGAGATTCTACAGAATCTTGTTTCACTGGGCATCTTTGAAAATAATTAAAATATTTTTCCTTCTTTATATTATACTATAAAAACAAAGTTTTTTCCCTTTCCCATTTAAACGAAGACCCAAAGGATACCTGTTCAGTGTTTCTGAAACTGTCTCTTCTTTATCAGCTGTATCAAGATTTGGTTCAGACACTTTTTGCTCAGTTTCATCACATGGCTCTAGAATACTTTCAATTCCTGTTGATGTGCTTCCCACTGAGGTATTTCTCCTATGGCAGAGCTCAGAGAAACTAGATGACCGGGAGTGGCAGCTACTGTACCCTGTCAGAGAAAATCACTTTGGATATAACACTCATATCAAACACACTGCAATCAAACATTCTCCCACATCTTAGCAAATTTAAGTCCCTGTAAGGCAATAAATGCACTTTTAGACTCTACCTGATACTTTTGACTGCTGGCTTGCATAGCTTGATGTTCTAGAATGTCCACAGGCACCAAGCTCATCTGGGACAGAGGCACTCTTTGCTGAAAGATCTGTGATGTGTCAGAACATATTGTTACTATTACGGCCAACAAGTCAATGACCAATTTGTATACAACATGCATATTTTCTAAACTGCCAAATTCATTATCAAGAAAAATAAGTTACAAAGTGAAAGAGATCAATTTATTTATTATTATTTTTAAAGCCTACAGCACCTGGTCTTCCTAGGTGGTCTCCCATCCAAGTACTAACCAGGCCCGACCCAGCTTAGCTTCTGAGATCAGATGAGAGCAGCTATGTTCAGAGTGGCCGTAGATGAAAGAGATCCATTTAAATCAGTACAATGTACACAAATGTATTGTAAGAAAATAAACTTAAAATACTTAATTTACTGAAGACCTACAGTGTTTTTCATAAGATTTAACAGCACTCTACCTTAAATAAAACTATTTCAGTTTTAATTGTCTGGTATTTCTAATAAAAATTAGTCAGGTATATTTTTACAAATTCTCACAAAATTGTTAGGTTTTTGAGGAAATCTTGCTCTTAAAAATCTATCACAACAGCCACCTAAAGAGCTCTTTGTTACTTAATTAAACTTTAGTATTGCTAGTGTTAGGCTATAATTTGGGCAAATGTTTGTGGTTTAAGTCAACACGGCATAGAATGTAGCACTGAGAGTAAAAGTTTTTAAAAACTGATTATAGTATTCAGTGTCAAAGAAAATGCATTTAAAAAAGCAGCATCAGAGTCATTTTTAGTAGTGCCTTGATAATGTGTACATTCCAGATGACAATTATGTATTTCCCACATAATTCTCCCATGGAGTGCAGAACTGTGACCATTTCTATCAGGGTGAAATATTTGAAAACTAAAAGTAGTTTCCACTTAGAGGCAAAGGAAACCAGCTGAGTAACACAGCAATGATGGCAGCAGTTCTATAACTGACATTGAATGCAGTTGGACCAACAAATGGTGCCAGATGAGTAAGCCACCTGAGCGACCTGGGCCTCCTGCGAAGGGCTCTCACTTCTGGACAGACTGTAAGCTACGATTCAAAGCAGCGTGCCTACTCCTGCTCTACAGTGGTCGTAATCCCAAAGGTTAGCGACAATGGGATCTGAACTCAAAGAGTTGGTTCATATTGAGAATTATACAGGACTAACCCTTTACTCTCATGGTTGACTCAGATCTTAATTCATCTATTTATTTATTGGTTTACAAAATGTATTAATTCAACAAATGTTTATTAAGAATTTATGAAGTGAGGTGCCCAGTACTGTATATAGGGGGTACTCAATAAATAAGACAAAATATATGCTCAGAGTTTAGAAGTAGAAGCAGTTATCATCCTGTGTGGCAAGTTTTAAAATATGTACAAACATCAAAAAGAAGCTAGTGGGAGCTTCAGAGGACTAGTGCGCTGAACACCACGTGCTAACGGGGGAAAGACCTCACAGAGGAGGTACACTCCAGGTGTGTAACGGTGTCTGGGAAGTCCTCAGCCTGAGAAGGCAGGGAAAGGCATCGGGAACAGCATGCTTGTTTGTAGAAAAGCAAATCATCTGGTAAAGCTGGCACACAGGAGAGTGCTGTGGGTGACCGAAGGGAAGAGATGAGTGGGTGCTAATGAAGGACCATCTATGAGTTGAAAGAAGGAAAGAATTCCACGGCTTTAAGCAAGGGCGTGACATGACCAGATCTACATTTTGGGAAGATCACCTTGGCAGTGGGATAGATGGGGTGAAGGAATGAAGGTGTTCACAATACTCCAGGTGAGATAGAGATGTTTAGCAGGCACAATGACAGGATTCAATTACTAAATAGCAGGGTGTGTCAGGAGCACTGAGCTAAAAACACAGGAGGAAGCGTTAGGAAGACTCGTGATGGGTGTGTGGAATGAGACACCTGACGACAGCCGTTCACTTTCTGTTGTGTCCCTGGTGCAGTGCTGGAGATGCAGAGACAAATAAGACCTGGTCACGAAGAACCAGCTGAGGACAAAGCCAGGTGGCTGGATTTCAGTGTGACGTGCGGCGTGTAGTGGACCTTTCTGAACAGTGGCTGGAAGCACGTACCTGGGGTTCAGGAGGGAGGTGTGCAGGCAACGCAGACGTGTAACTGAAAGCACTGAACTCACAGGACAGGATCGCATTCACATTGATGTGACAGCGATGTCCGGGGGCAGAGAGGACACCAAGCAGGGAGGCTGAGCAAAGGGGACTAAACCCTGTGGAATGTCATTATTTAAGAGGAAGGTGAAAGAAGGAGAAGCCAGACTGCACATACGTTTAGGAATAATGGGCAGTGTCCTCTTCTGAAGTCTGCTGTAAAGAGGTGAGAAAGAGGGCGGGGGAGGAGAGCAAGAGCCAGTGAAGAGCAGCAGACAGAGGAGGGTGTGGGGCTAACTAGGGAGTTTCCATGTTTTTTTTTTTTTTTTCCTTTCAGTAAGAGGAAGAATTCGGAATCTTTAATACTGAGGAGAACCAGCTAATTGGAAAGGGTAAAGTACAGGAAGAATTCACTGATCCTAATTCTGCAGTACCCTCTTCTAGCTGTGGGGAGTAGTGGTGGGGGTGTGTGTCACTGCACCATTTAGCTTTTAAACTGTCAGAACATAACAGACAAAATGAAACACTGACCTAACCAAAAACCACATAATTAGAACTCTACTGATACTCATTGGCCCACTATAGTGTCATATATCCACAGAATTTATTTATTTATTTTTAGAATTTTGAATCTGGAAGGAAATATGGGACTCTTTTAGGACATCCAATAGCATTGTTTCTCACAAATTAAAAAACCAGTAAACTACACATCTATACCTGCTATTCCAAGATGGATTTTGAGAGTCTCTCCACCTTTCCTATCTTCTTCCAGAGATTCAGATTCACCAGCAATTGGTATAGACATTGATGTAGAAGGAGGCCTGTAAATAAACATTTCTAGAGATCACAACTTGGCTTATGGGTAAATCTGAAAGTCTGAGATATTGTTAGAGGCAGGTTGTATAGTCAGTACACAGCCTTAGTAAGGTGCCTGTAATGTTACCTCTTTGAGGACAAAAGTAATAAAAATCAACAAATAATGTATTAGTATCCTGAAAACCTGAATAAAATTCATGAGGAGGGAAGGTGTTTTTATACAACAAAAAACATGAGACCAGAGAGGGAGTCTGGAAGAGAGCAGGACTCTGCCAGTGTGCTCCCAGCACCGTCGGTGGCAGGTGCTTCCACTGTCGACAGCTCAGGCCAGGCAGGGAGCCACCTGTGAGGTGCAGGAAGTGGCTCCAAGGCCTTCTGTATCTGACTCTGGAGAGGAAATCTCGTACCTCCTACCTCCTGCCTCAGTGCTTAAAGCGCTCTTGTTGGCTCCACTAACTTTCTAAATAGCATTCGTGGTTTTCTTGTCTACGTTCTTCTCTATAAAGAGTCCACCTGCCCCCAGAAGAGCTGACAGAGAGTCCCAGTTGTTTAGATTTGCTTTTTGGCCTGGATTCTCTGGAAGTAGGTGATGGATATATTTTCATTGGCTAATTCAAGACTACTATCTCCACATAGAAGCTGTGAAAAAAAAAGGAGGGGCGAGTTTTGGTTTCTAACAGGATTTAAAAAAAAAATAATACAACCCTACTCTTTTGAGGTTGATCTTCCAGGGGAAAACCACATTTTCCTAGAGACTATTTCTTGGTGATCTGAAATAAAATACAAAGGTGGTTGACGGAATCATGGAGCTGATTCTGGTCCTTGAGGACAGACATTTCAGACTGCCATTACACTTATTTTATTTATAGATTATTCATGTCCCAGGATCTCCTAATTCTTAAAATTCCATGTCCTATTGAGAAATTTTCAAGTCTTTGTCCTATAAGTAAATCAAAGTCAGTATATCCCCAACTAAACTTATCTTCCTCCCCCAAATGTTTTCTTCTTGCATTCTTTATCTTTGTGGACGCCACCACAATCCATGAAGTCACCAAAAGCAGAACCCTAGATATTGCCTGTGTCTCCTTCCTATTAATATTTCTCCATATCCAATCAACTCCAAATTTCATACATTCTCTAATATTTTTCCTATTCATCATCTTTTCTCCACCTCCACTAATTAGTTTGGTCTTTGAACCTTTTCCTGAATGACTGACTACAAGAGTCTCTTAGCTAGTCTGCCTACCTTTAAACGAAACATGGTGCCAACAAAATCAATTTTACCACAGGCTAACTGATATAAATAAGAATTAAATTGCTATGAGATCTCATTGATGTTATATGAGATCTCAGCGATGTTATAATGAAACAATGTTATTTCAGGACCTGCTCCAACGTAAAACAGCTTGGTGGAAAAAAAAAAATCCCTGCATTTAATTTCTATAAGAAGAAGTAATGTGTAAAAGACATACACTTATAAAGAATGGAGTCTACAGTCACAGTCGATCCCTGGTGGTGGCTCGTGCTGCCTGTCTGAACTCTTATCTCTCACTGCCAGTCCCTTTGGTTTTCCTGTGACAGATGCCTGAGTACAGCATCCCCATCCTGCCACCCCAGACCTGTTCTCCGACCCTGCAGAGCTCCGGGCCTGAGGCCTCGCCCCCTTCTCCCTGCCGCCTCCCTCTGGCTCCGCTCTTTCCTGTCCTGACTTCACGGCCACAACACGTTAGCAATACTTTCAGGTTGGCAGCCCTTGTTCTGCAGTCTCAAAAATTTGGAAGAACCACAAACCTTGATAATTTCGGCCATCTGCGCTAACTCAAATACTGGGCAACTAAGCATTATGGAGAAAGTTCATCAACCACGGAGACTGTTTTTAAGGCAAATTTAGAATCTAAAATCTTAGCTGGGCCTTGGCAGCTCTTCTAAGTCTCCCTAGACAACTCAGTTGTGTTGAATAAATAATCACTAAGTGTCTATCATATGCCAGCTTTTATTCTACTGCCCCTTTTGTTCTGGAAATGTTTTTATATCCCTTATCAGAAGTGATTTAATATAGCTCAATTACAGAAAAGAGATGGGATTATTTTACTTAAGAGTATATGAAAAATAACCTCCTCAAATGACAATTCTACCTTTGTGGTGGATGTTTGCTCTTTCTGGAATGTCTCCTCTGCTTAGTAATTGCCTATTCATCCTTTAAAACTTAGCTCAGTGTCACCCTCTTAGTGAAGACTTTCCTGGTTTTCAAAGGGAAGTTGGGTGTCCGTTTCCCACGTAAACTGTGAATCCTTCAGAGCAGCGGCTGATCTTATTCATTGTGGTAAATGTTAGCACATGACAGGCAAGCAAGGCACAAGTACAGAATGAGTGAGTGCATCCTGGTACCCAGGACAAATTAGTTCTTTGACCTCTGAGTCTCAATGTCCTTACTTAAAAATATGGATAATACTTCACAGAATTGTTTCAAGAGTCCAACTGGGAGACAGTAATATTCGTTAAATCATGTTGACACATGGCAACATCCTTCCTGCAGGGATATGACCGCTGCAGAGCCCGAGCTATCAAGGGGGTCACACCATCCCTATGTCTGCTTTATCACCAAATGACCAAATGCCAGCGCAGTATGTGATCTTTCTCTCAAAATGCCTTTTTTCGTCATCGGCACTAGTGGTTGCCTTTCTTCTTGGGGTTAGTTTCACTCTTTTACAACAGTTGGTGGATATTTGGTGAGTTGTAAAGAACTACAGAATGGAGTTTAGGGCAGGTGGTGAGAGGCTGACTTACCAGCTGGCTTCTTCATAAATATTGGCCTCAGAGCACGAAATTTGTTTCAGAAAACCAAAACCATACAATCTATGTCACAGATATTCTGTTCATAAAATATCAAAACTAGAATTTAATCTGAGAATGCTAAGAATTGGCTTCACTCTTATTAGTTTCTCTAGTAAATTTTTTAAAACTTTATATTGTGAAAAATTTAAAGACAAACAAAATCAAATAGAATGAACCTCTCCAGCAGTTATTTAAATATGTCTTACAGAGAAATACGCAGTTGAGTCACTCGATTGCTCTGTGCCTTAGTTTCCTCGTCTGTAAAATGAGAACTTGGATTATACCGACGCTTTTGGAACTGGCTTCGTGAAGCTCCCTCGAGGACTGTCAGAGGTAACAGGCACTATACCTTTTTGCCTCTCAAGAGAAAAAATATTATATACTGGGATTCATAATACATTTGAGAAAAAAATTTTGTGGCTAGATATTCTGGAAAATAAATTAAACCAAACTAGACAACTCCCAATATCCTCTTCAGCTCTAAGAGTACTGTGATTTTACTTTGATATATATTAAAATATAACTTGATAAAAATAATTTACTGTTTACATCAGTATTTCAAACATTTTCCTATTTGACCATACTCAGTATGCACAAGTGTGTGGATGTGTTAGAGCTGTCTCTTTCCATAGACAGTTGCATAATTTCAGCTAGTCAAAGAAAAGAGAAAAATATTGGGGGTTTGATTCTCCTGAAAAAAGTCTGTATGTATCTTGGGATGAGAGAAAGACTATTGATTCTAATAAGTTATATAAGTTTTTCTCTATAAATAGAAACTCTAGATTGTCAGAATGGTATTTGTGGAGATAACGTAGAACATAAGGTGATCTATTTTTGAGCTTTTCAGTATATGGATTTCAGAAGCAGAGAGAGAAAATGGCACAGCAAGGGCCAGTAAGGAACAACGCATAAAAAGTTCATGAAAAAAAATGATAAATTCATTTACTTCTATTAAGTTTTGCTGCTCATTTTCTTATTTCACTCTAAACTGATTCCATTAGAAAAATATAGTGTCACCTAAGAAATCAAAAATAGTATACAAAAATTATTTAGTCCCAAGAAAGCAGGAAATAAAGGTGCCAGGAAATTATGGTTTGAGAGAAGACAGCACAGAAAGGCTACATTAGAAGAAAATGCATAGTTTTAATTAATGGTTGATCTATACTAAAATACATATTTCATCTTGACAAAACAGAATATAAGTAGAGACTATACAGATGTTGCTATTAAAACTATGAAGTTGATGCACAGGGAAGTAATGTTTACTTTTCTAAATATATCTTTCTCAGATATTTAGATAATATCTAATTAACTTGCACATTTAATTATCATCTTCACAACTGCTGACAGGCCATCCTGCTGCCTGCTTCCATTCAGCTCACTCACCCACTCTCAGAGCAGGCTTCCACACATCTTCTCCTCCCTCCTCCAACCACCACCTCCATCTTTCCTATCTTCACTCTTCAGTGATCCCTCGCTTCCTATTTCACCACGAAACCAGAAACAATTTTAAAATAACTTACATATGCTTCCACTTCTCATATATCTGCATCTGTAGCCATATTCTCTGCCTTTTCCCCTCTCAATGATCCAAGGACACTGTTCTAGCAATCGTCCTTTTTCTGCACCGCATTTCTCCCTGTCTGTCAGACAGTTCATCTACGAACACGGCAGTCCCCTCTGGTCTGCAGGGGGCACATTCCAAGACCTCCGGTGGAGGCCTGAAACCCAGTGCATAGTATTGAAGCCTGTATATACTACGTCTTTTCTAATATATACATACCTATGATAGTTTAATTTAGGTTAGGTACAGTAAGAGATTAACAACAGTAACTAATAAAATAGAACAATTATAACAATAAAATGAGTTACTTGATTCAAGCACTGTGATACCATGACAGTGGACCTGATAACCAAGATCGATATGAACCATCCCTTTGTCCAGCATATCCATGCTGCATATACTACCCACCCATTGGATTACTAAAATAGCTGCCTAACTCATCTACCATTTCTGCCCTTGCCCACTTTGTTGCTCCCACAAATTATCTGTTCCCTACATAGCAGCCATTAAGTCAGATTTTACTCCTTTGCTCTAAACCCTCCAGTACCTTTTTTATCTCATTCAGATTAGAAGTGGCCTGTGAGACTATTATTATAACAGCCTACAAAACTATCGGCTGGTCTCATCTCCTATGACTCTCCCCCTCATTCACTCTGTTCCACACACGCTGGTTTCCTGGCAGTTACTTGAATGTGCCAAAACACCCATCGCCCAGGGTACCAGGGGAGCTAACTGTCCTTGTTACCTCTACCTCAAACGCTCTTTCCCCAAATATCGGCACGGCCTGCTTCCTACCTCCGTCGGCTCTCTCCTCCTACCCCATCCTCACTAGGAAGGACTCCCCTGAGCACTCCACATAAAACAGCAACACTTCTCCACCACGCCCTCCAGCCTTGCTTCATTTTTCTCCAAAGCACTTATTGCCATCTTTATATTATATATTTACTTGTTTGTTTTTGTTGTTTGTTTTCAAATATAAGCTCCAAGATGTCAGGGACCATATCTGTTTTCTTTTCCCCCTGCTGTTTCTATAGTGTCTAGAATGGGGTCTAGCACACAATATTTTGTGTACTTAACAGGTATTTATTAAAGAAAATTTGTCCGCAGAGGCCAAATTAAAAATTTTAATTTGTATAATTTCACCCCAAACCCAAAGATGATAAAAGACCGACAGTTTATAGCTTAGGGAGTGGAGCGCCCGCAGGCAGCAGGTGGTAACTTCTGTGGGGCAGGTGGGGCAGACCCGGCGCCCAGGGGAGGAGCTGCTCCCTCACGGGATTAGCCCATAAACACTACAAAATGTGAATGTGAAAATTTAAACAAAGAAACCACTATTACACTTTCAGATAAATAACTCTCACTGAGTAGCAACTTACGTTTTAAAACATGGGTCACCAGACATCAGCTGCATACTGATCAAAACCTAAATGTAAGAAAAAAAATTTCACGATTATGAAAACTCTCTAGAGAGAAGCCATGATCTGCTAATCCGCACGCCCTCCAGAGCACCTAGTCCCGTACTTCCTATTTAGAAAGCATTAAATTAAATGACTGCTAAATTAGATTCTATCCAATATTAAATTGCTGCGTTATACAGACAGATTAAAAATCATCATCAACATCCCCAATTCTGCAACTGCAAGCATCGGAGTGGAGAAGATGGAAACAGGGTGTGAGCTTTGGCGGCAGCAGTCCTGCGGGGTGCGCTGAGCTGGTGGAGTTTATGCCCCCCCCCCCCCGGCGGTGCTAAGAGTCAGGGAGGCTGCCCTCCAACTCGCTGTGCTGTCTCTTTAAGGGGTGCCTGCCGATGGCCTGTGGAGTAGAATGCTTCTTGCCTTTGCTCCAGCTTTAGATCAGAATTTCAAGCTCTGCTAATATTTTCTGAAACACTGCTGTTCACTAGCTGCTTAGTGTCTTTTAAGAATCAGCCAGAGCACCCAATTATGTTCTGGGAACAGTGATGATAACGGCAGTAACAACACGAGCAACTGTCACAATGTGAGAACTTATTATGTGCTAGGCATAAGCTAAGTGTTTTATATGGATGATTTCATTTACTCTCCAAAACTCCTATAAGAGATTGATATTTTTCATTTTAAGCTCAGGAGATTAAGTGACATTTCCAAGATCAAGGAGCTAGTAAAGAGCAGAGCTAAAATCCGAACCTAGGACTACATAATACTAAAACTCATAATCTGAATGAAGAACTCTGCCTATTTCCCACTAACGGCTGACGTGTCTTCTACCTCCTCATTCCATTCTTCTCTCTTCATTCCAGTGCCTCCACCACTATTCTCTTTCTCTTTAAGTGCTAAACTTAGCAAAGGCTAGACCCATCCCTGCTGTGCTGCTTTTCTCATGGCCTCTTTCACAGAACTCTACCATCTGGTTTCCAACTCCATCGGAACAGCGCTCTTGAACGTTTCTGGAAGGAGCTGGAGACAGCACACACAACTCTTAAAGATCTGTGTAGGGAAGAACAACAGAGAAGAGGGACAGTGTCTGGAGGAGACGAGAAGTGGCCAGAGCTAATGAGGATGGTTCATTAAAAGGAGAGATGATTAGGAGAAGGGATCATCCAAGGGACAAAACTCTTGATAGACGAGCTTTGGATTCTAGAACCTAAGAGGAAGGACTGACTTCTGACAGGAAGAGGGACAGTTCATTCATTGCAACTGAAGGCAAAAAGGATAATAGGGCTAGAGAGATAGGAAGACTTGTAAATTTTGTGATGTGAAAATGAGGGAATTAGAATTTAATGGCTTCCATTTTCTTAATGAAGGATAAAGGAAGACCATTAGCTGAGTGCAAGACTGGTAGGTGGGGACATGAGGAGAAAGAAGATATGTAACAGAATGGCTAGGAAACAGGGAAAGGAAGCTTACGAAGGAAGTAGAATGTGACTGTTTGATGGCAGTGGGCCAGGCTGCAGTAATGCCAGCTAGACCTGGTCGTGTGAGTGTCGGCAGCAATGTTTGACAGCTAGGATGCAGACCTGCGGAGGACACTCGAGTCTGATTAGGGCTGGGAATTACTCAGGAACAGCAATGGAGGGAGACAGAGGTAAAGGAGTATTTTTAAGGTTATGACAATCATGGATCACGGAATCTAAGATGAAGAAAGAGGAAAGTAAAAGCAAGCAGAGGCTGAGAGAGAGTGAGAAAGTGGTAAGGTTAAGGATAGCTTAGTGAGTAGCAGATCAACGTAAGAGACATGGAAATGGAAGAAACAGTAATAGGAGGGAGAAATACTTTAAATTGAGATTTTGGAGATGGTAAAGATTCTAGTGGTAAAGAAAGTCGAGAGTGTGACCATGGAAGTAGGAACTGAGACGAAGAAAAGGAAAAAGTGGCTGGAGGTAGGTAGTTTAAGGACCTGAGAGGCCTTAGGCACATATAAGATTAGCTAAAGGAAGAGGAAATATAGAGAAGACAGTCCAGGAATATATGTCACTCACACAGATGGTAAAGCCATCAAAGATGAGGACAGATGGGATGAAGAGAAAAACTGTGAGCTAGGAGCTAAGTCATCGATGAGTAGGAGAGAGAAGGTAATTAAGTGGCTAGAAGACAGAGATCAGAAGGGAGAGAGTGACTGCAGAATGGTGTGTGACCCACTCTGGTAAGTATGGTTTTTACAGGACACAGCAGGAGAAACGCTGTGAAAGGATCCGTGGGGAGCCAGACGGAGACTACACCAGGAGCTGGCCGGAAGGAATGTGGGGGTCCAAAATGTAAAAGTAATTTCAATTTCCAATAAAAGCACCATAATTCAAAGAAGGATTATCTATATATTTGTGTAAGAAATACAAAGAAACTTGATTTAGTGGCTTGTTCAAGATCAGTCTAACTGTTTCTTTTGAGCCTGATGCTTAGATAGCGTGAGAACATGGAAAGACCACTGTCCAGGCAGCAGAAGGCTTGCATCCTGGTCTCAGCTCGGCCACTCACTACTTTAGTGAGACACTTAATCTCTGAGTCTCAGCTTCTTCATCTACAAAATAAAGACAATCTATGCCCATCTAATCAACCTTGTCTATTTCACGGAGGTAGATGCAAATGCTTTGTGTATAGAGATCACCATAAAACAAGGTGGTCAACATGATGTGCACGGAAGTTTACATCGTGTTATTTTTTGCTAACTTCCTCCCTATCTTCTTCCTTTCCTCCTCAACTACATTCCTCCTTTCTTTACAGCTGCTAAATTTGTGCAAGGAATGGACTATAATAAGCACTCCAAGTATTTTCACATCTCCAGAGCTAAATATTTACTAAAAATAAAGTTACAAACTGTAGGTATAGGGTAATTCTTTGCTCCACCAACTCTGACCATCCAGTTTTTATTCAGAATTATTTTTCTTTCTCATCACTAGATAACTTACCCTCATGGGGTAATCTAACTAAAATATAGCAAAAGGTTGATCCATTGAGTTTTACTAGATGTGAAACACTTTACAAATATTTCTTCACTGGTCTCATTCATATTCCCACAAACTCTCTGAAGCGTATACTCTGTCTGTGGCCATCAGAACATGTGGCTCCTGATGGTACTTAAGGCAGACACCCTGAGTGCCACCTATCACTTCACTAGTCACAAGAGAACTCGGTGACTTCTATGTGGCCACCGCAGCTGCTTTGAAAATGACCTTCTGGGAGCTTGAAAGATTTTAAGGTATTCATTCATCATGCTCCTTCCTCCCAATGAGCCCTAATGCCTCAGGGGTTGTGTGCACTGCTCCTTGGGTGGGCACAGCGCCAGAGAAACACCTCACGATCATGAAGGTGAACACTTGTTACTTTTCATTGCATTGGTGATTTGGGTAGTTTTTTTTCCTCCTAGGTGATGAATATGTCAGTGGTGTGTTCAGCTTATGATCTCAGTATGGATTCTTATCTTGTCATTGACAGTATATACCTATGTTTATTTAAAGACAGAATTTCATTCGTTGACATGTAAATCTTGAAATATGCTTACTTTAAGAATAGAATTATCCTGTCTTGTATTTTTGGTATCGTAGCCTTCCAGTAAACAGCGACGAGTGGTATTTCCTGATCCAGCAAACTCTGCCAGGTTTAGATCTGCAAAGCCCAGCTATGAAAAGAAAAAGAATTATATTAATAGAATATCTACTAGGCTTCTATCATATTCTCCTTAAAATAAACAATCAACCTATGCTCTAGACAAGTTATTTCAAATTTCAGTCATTTGTAATTTTTGTCATTTGAACAATGACTGTTTTATTATTTACTTAATGTGTCTTTATTTTTTTATTTTATTTTTTTTAGGTGAGGCAACCCTTGGTTGACCTCACAGATTGCAAGGACTTTGTCAGCTTACAATCCCTTATTTTTTAATTTTTTACGCCTACAGCACCTCATATTTTTAGGTGGACGCCCATCCAAGTACTAACCAGGCCTGACCCTTCTTAGCTTCCGAGATCAGATGGGATCGGGCTTGTTCAGGGTGGCATGGCTGTAGACTCAATGTGTCTTTAAATTGGCTTACCTTTGGTAAAAAAAAGTATTACCTAATCTGCTCTTGTCTTACATAATACGATTTTTGAAATCATGAATTTTATGTGTTAAATATATATATTTTTCTATATACATTAAAATATGTAACTGAAGTGAAGTTAATCAAATCAAACAACTAAAACCATTGCAAGTAGCAGTGGTACTCATGCCGTACTATGGGAAATACTAGCAGACCAATCATGATCATTTGCATATACACACAGAAAGCTGATCAGACTTTCTTACCCCTAGCCTGGTCTGGGCTCTATTCCTAATTAACCACTGGTGACTGCAGATGGTTGCAGGTTATTAGCTTCTCACTCTTCACCCAAGGACTAGAATGACTGAAGGGTATCATGCTTTTTTTTTTTTTGGTATGAGTGCATTCTTCTGCTTCTCTCATAACTTTGCCTTGCTGATCACCCTTAAGCTGCATCTCTCTTTATGAGCCTTACTTCCATCCTTTCTCAGAGCCTGGTCCTATGCCAACCCTCCCTGCTGCTGCCCAGAAGTTCAGCACAGACCCGTTCCTCCCTCTCATTACAACCCAGGTTTGGTCCCTGTTTTATGCAGCTACCAAAGATTGTCCTCCAGTCTTTCCACTGATGTTGTTTAACCTTATTTCTTGTTTCTAAGTAGTACAACTCAACCCTAATATATCTTTTTTTTAAACAAACTAAGCCTTTTTTTATGACTAAATATATAGAGAGCCTTTTGTTAACAACAACAAAAAGTTTTAAATTTGCAATTATTAAGCACATCTCCCTGAATACATAATAAAAAGTACTGACCATTTCAAACACTGCTGTAATTTTAAGTTGCTTTAAGACTTTAAAACACACATGAGGCGCATATGAATGGTATTCAAGAAGAAGAATTTAACTGTAGGCTGGAGCATTATTTTAGTACCTGTTAACTGGTACAAGAAGAATGAACGTTAAGAACCTGAGAACAGTAGAAGGGCCACAAGGCCCAAATGCAATAAGTCAGAATACATCAAGCCACAGGTAACATCTACCTAATTTTCACATGGTAATACTGCCTCTTTTAGGGGTCCAACAGATCAGCCAAAAAGCTTGGGGAAAAGCCACATCCAAATAAACATGTGAAGACTCATGTGGCTAAGTGATCACATACCATCCATATGCCCTATTTCATGTTTTATCCTTTCTCTTTAAACCTCCAATGCCTCCTTCACGTCTGTACTTTGTGCTGATGTCTTGCGTCTTGTTTCACTCAGAAGATAAAAGCAATCAAAACAGCACTTAACTTTCATAAGCTCTTACTGCCAGCCACATCCATTTACCTACCCGTATCTGTGCCCACATATTTGCCTTTCCACTTACTGTAAGTGAGCCAGCTGTGCTCCGATCTGATGCCAACTGCTCTCCTGTTGCCTAGTCAAGTTCACTGCTCCAGGAATTCTTTCCTCTTTTGCATTCTAAAATTTCCCTTCTCGACTGGCTCAGTCCCATCAGCACACAGACATGCTGGATGTTCTCCATCTTAATGAACAAAAGAAACCAAAACCTCACCCTACATCTCTCTCCAGTCTATTTTTTCTACTCCCCTTTATTGCAAAACTCCTTGAAAGAGTTGTCTGTGTGGACTGTTTCTGATCCCTCTGTCCTTGTTCACCTCATCAACTTCACCTCCCCCTCTCCTTATTTATTCTTCTAGCCATAGTGTCCTTTTCCTTAAAAATGTCAAGATCACCTGAAGGCCTGTAACAGTGACTGTTTTTTAACCTGACAGTTTCCCTCTTACATCTTGTCGCTTTCTTCTTCACTTTATTCAGGTCTAAGTTCAAATGTCATCTCTCTAAAGGGGCCTTTCCTGACAACTTTAGGACATGACCCATCTCCTCTCTCCCCTACCCCGTAGTTGTCACTCTTTATCCCTTATCTGGTTTATTCTTCTCCTTAGTAGTTATCATTCCATCATGCACATACTTGTTTTGTATTTAGTTCATATTGTCCCCTTCCCTCAACCCTCTATTATAATGTAAGCTCCACAAAGGCAGGGATTTTTGTCTGTTTTGTTTACTGTTGCATCTTCAATATTTAGAATAGTGCCAGAAACAATGCCTGGCACATGGTAGGCAGTTAATACATATTTGTTGAATAAAAAACAGCCTATTGGCTCACCATCCACTATTGGAATGCTGGTATTACAGTGTCACTAAGCATAATGCAAGTTAAAAAAATATCTGGTCAGTCCCCATAATGAAAGCATATTAACAGGTGGGGTCTGTTTTAGGCTAAAGGTCAGAGCACCTTTTATGTGCCAGGCCCTATTCTCGACACTGGAAAATAGTGATGAACGGGACAGATAAGGGCTGTCTTGAAGAGCTGACATTTTCATGAGGTACGAGAATGTTCCTATTCCCTTATGATCTCATCTTTGGCTCCACTGATATAACTGCCTCATTAAAATGGTATCTGTGGCCAATATTACTCCACTTGCCAAAAAATTTTGAGCATCTACTTTCCAGGTAATGATAGGCATTAGGAATATAAATCATTCTTACTCTTAAGGAGCTCATAGTTTAATAAAGGAAAATCAAAAATAAATTCCTATAAAGAAGTATAAGTGCTGTGACAGACGAAGGCACAATTGCAAGAAAGAGCGAGAAAATAATTTTCTCAGTGGGGAGGGATGACTAAGCTGAGTTTTCAATGATACATGAGCTGACAGAACAAGAGAGAGGAGAAGCAAAGGCATGGTAGGGAAAACATCAAGTCACAAGGCAAAGAGGTTAAAATAGCATGGCCCACTCTAGGTAGCTGATGAGGGCAGTCTGTCTGAAGCTTAAGGGTGAGTGTGTGCGTGTGTGCGTGTGTGTGTGTGTGTGCGTGCATGCACATGTGTACACAGATGACAGGCAAACCAAGATAGGTCTAATGTGCTGGGTTAAAGACTTTGCACTTCGTTTTCCTTCACAGGTAATAGAAAGCTGCTAAAGGACTAAACGTGAGGACTGCTATTATCCTGTTTGAGCCTTTAGAACCATTATTCTGACACTAACATAGATGAAGGACTGGAGGGAGACAACAGAGGCAGAAAACAAAAGGGAAGAGGCCAATGCAGGTTTTAAATAAAAAATAATGAAGGCACAACCTAAGGTAGTGGCCTTGGGAATGGAGAGAAGGATGGTTTCAAGAGCTTTTTGTAAGGGAGACATCCAAGAGACATCACAGCAGACCCTGTTGTTTGCCTACCAGTGCCCTGCTATTTCTTGCTAGCAGAGCTCTGATTTCATGCAAGTTTCCATTTTTAGCTTACCCACGTGCATAAAAAAAGTAACCAAACCTCAAGCTCATTAGTGAATTGTGATTAGTCTAAGCTAACCGTGGCAATCCATTTCCTATCGCCTATGACTGGAGTAGGAGTGGGCACATGATCCAGCTGTAAACAATGAAAAATATAGAGAAATTCTTTGAGGGCCATTTAGGAAAATTTTCTCACTCAAAAAAGTCACGCATGGAGAAGCAGCTGGATTTTGTCATATGTGAATATGCTGACGAAAACTCAAGAAGCCAACCACCTAGTGACTGACTATGAGGGGAGCCAGCCAAGGACAAAGTCATCACATAGAGAATGAAAGAACAGTAAGAGAAAAGTAACATGGATTCCTGATGACACTTTCCAGTCAGTGGCTTAACCAATCCTAGGGCAGCTCTCCCTCACATCCACTTGTTCAGTGAGATTTTAAAAAACTCTCTAGGGGAGGAGGGTTTTCTGTTACTTGTGGCAAAGAGCATCCTAAATGACAACACAACAACTGGTTTTAGGGAGTCAGGTAGGTTTGATGGTTGGAACTAGTGTTCAGTACTTGGCTCAGATGACTGGGCTGATGGAGAAGCCATCACAGAGGGGTATATGGGTTTCCGGTAGCATTACTAATTACTAAATCCTTCTATTCGGCAAAAAGCTGAGCACATTCGTTAGTAATTTCACATAGCTAGTAAAAGTATAAAGGACAGCTGAGATCATGTATACGCCGAGAGCTAAGAGGACACAGAGGAAGGGTCCTATCCCACTGGGGGTCGGTGGGAATAGGAATACTCCCCAAGGGAGACTGGAGTAACAGATGCTGTTGCTTAATGCAAACCAGGGGTCGTCTTCCAGCAGGGAAGCTGAAACTTAAGAACATGTGCCATAATTGGCATTTTGAAAGAATCTGACTATAGTTTACTGTTGGCTCCAACTGTTCAATCTCCAAGTTGCTTTATTTAAAGATAGCCAACTTGCACAGCAATTAGAAGAGCAAACTACTTAATTTTTAAGCTTACAAACAGAAATGAATGATATTACAAATTTCAAAAGAGTTAAAGAACATTTACTTACCTTCGCATAAGTTTTTCCACCTTTTAATTCCTGCCAAAGATAAAAAACACTATAAGGTTATCATATGATTAAAGATCTAAAATTAAATGTATATCAAATAATTCTGAAGTAGACATTTACATACTGGCAAACACAGATAGTATAATTCTAAAGATCTTAAATCTAACTATTTGAATGCTCCTTTCTCTAAATGACTAGAATTTTAATTAGAATTTAACTTAATTCTGAAAGAGACAAATGAGAAGGCAAGCTAATATTTAATCTGTTTGCTGAAGAAATTGCCAAAAATGTCCTAGACATATTGCAAGAACCCAAATCACCAAAGAAAAGTTAATTTACTTAGTTAAGCATATCAACATACTGTAGAAAGACTTTAATGAGAGTTGAAACCCCTGCTCCAGAGACAACCACTCACACACACAACACACACTGATCACATATATATGATATTATTCCATGTTAGAATAGAAACCCTTTTATCTAATGTGAACAAGACCGGCAAAAGTGAAAAAGAATAAAAAATAATATATAGATGTCTTGACATTTTAATTTAAAATATATAACTGCATATTAATTTGCCAAATCTCTGAATTTAGGCTATCACACAGATGTGAGAATAAGTGTCAAGCACTCAGAACAATGCCTAGCTCTCAGCCTATGTTGTCTATGTGTCTGCCATTATACTTAGAGCCAAACTCCCCTCTCTCTGCTTACTTTTTAAAATGTGTTTGCTGGATGGAGTTGTCTCTTATCTTTATTGCATAAACCAGATACATAATGCATCATCTATCATCTTTAACTTTACAATGGTAAATTTAAATAAGTTGAGAAGCAATTTATGGTAAATTCTATTATTCACGAGATTGCTGCTCCTCCCCTTCCATGCCCACTGATGCCAGGTGTGGCTATGCCGCCAGAGCCACCCCATTATGAATGATCAAAATTTTCTTCTTTATTAGGTCATTGTCATACCCTTTCACAGCCCCCTCACTAAACGAAGCAAAACAAGACCTTCTCTGGATGATCTTTGTCTCTACTGATTCTTCTCTTTGCCCCTCTTTACAGTCTCACCCTTCAAAAGACGAAATCCGCCGTATCCCACTCTATTCGATCTATCCCAACTGGTTCTTGTTCTCATTTTCCCTCTGTAATGGCTCTTAAGATGACCAATAATCTCCATTTTTGTTAAAGCCAGAGGCTCTGTCTTCATTTTACTTCATCTTGCACCAGCTTTAGACAGGTCTGCCCGACTTCATCTCCTTTTTCACATTTTTTTTTCCCTCTAAATTTCCATGGTGCCACAACTGCCTGATTACTCCTACCTCACTGTCTTTCTCACTCTCCTTTGCTGGACCTACTCCTGTACTCAACCTCTATAGAAAGGAGTTTTACCCCAAATATCCACTGTCTCCCTCTCCACTGTATCAGAATCCTCTATTTTTAGTTGAATATTTAGTTGCCAAAAATAATGACATTTTCTACCTTCCTTTTATGCTACAACAGTATGATTAAGATCTGGCCAAAAGCATGTAAGAAGTGATATATATGAATTCTTCCTCCTTTCTTAGACTTGCTAATAATAATTTATACTACCTCCAAGTGTTGGAGTGATCCGGGATTTGGCCTAGGGCCTCTTGTCTTCTTTGTCTACACTTTCTTTCTTGATGACTCATTCAGGTCCAAGGCTCTAAATAAAAACCATATGCTGATGATTCTCAAATCCCTATGTCTAGTCTGAGATTCTCCCTGAGTGCCAGACTATTTAAAATAGCAGACTATTTAAAAAACCAGTAGGTATTTAAAAATGCCTACTTGACATCTCTACTTGATGTCACATAGATATCTCAAATTTAACATGGTCAAAATAGGCCTATTGATCTCTGCTTATTCATCCCCCAAATTGTTCCACTTTGAATCTCTGCCATTTCAATAAACAGCATAATCATCTACCTATAAGCTCAGGAAAAAGCAGTAAGAGTATCCTCAATTCTTTTCCCCTCATTTGCCATATCCAACCCACACTAGGGATCTATCCTCAAAATATACCCTGAATCATACCATCGCTACTGTTATAACTCCGTGCCAAAACAAGCATTCCTCACCTGAACTGTCCCAAACACCTAAGTGGTCTCTCTGCAATCCATCTTCCACATAGCAGCAAAAGTGGCCTTAGAAGATCATGTCTCCCATATTAAAATCCTCAAGTGAATTCCAATTATAATTAGAATAAAATCTAAACTCATCACCGTGGCCTATAAGGCTCTACCTAATCTAGTGCTTCCAACCTAATCACTAAGAATGTTCTCGCTCCATATTTTCCAGGCTGGTCTTCTGTTATTTAAAAATGCCAGATTTGTTGATTGTCCAAAATGGGGTTCATAGTACATTTGAATCTGTGGCTTGATATTTTTCACGAGGTTTAAAAGATTCTCAGCCACAATCTCTCTCCTCTCCTTTTATGGCTCCAATCACATACGTGTTAGACCTTTAAACCGTTTCTCATTTCTTACACTCTTTTGTGTATATTCCACCATTTTCCTCTCTGTGATTTACTCTGGATATTTTCTTTTGTCTTATTTTCCAGTTTACCAAAGCTCTCTTCAGTTATGATAAACCTGCTGTTAAATCTATCTGATGAGATTTATTTTCACTTAATTAGCTTTACATTTCAGTTATTGTATTTTTCTGTTCTAGAATTCAATTTGCTTTTCTTTCAGTTTCTAGTTATCTAACAAAATTCCCCTTATTGTTCACTAATTACAGTTACTGTAAAAGTTTATCTCTCATCTTCCTAACATCTGAATCTGTTTTTATTATCTATTTTCCTTTTGATTTTTGGTCATGCAGTCATGACTCTTGGTGTGCCTGGTGATTTTTGTGCATGACAACTTGAAGAAATAATTTAAAGCTCAGAGTAATGTTATTTTCTTCAGAAAAGATATGCATTTGCCTCTGGTGAGTAGTAGGGTAGGGGCTGATCACCTTCATCCAAGCAGAGACTGAGCTGATTGGAAGCTGAGTTTCAGTCTTTCTAAGTACTGATCTACATCTGCTACATTCCTCCTTCTCGGCTAAAACTCTTAGGGAGTCCCAGTGAAAAGCTTGGGGATTCCCTAAGCTGCTGATGGGCCCTGGACTTCAGTTTTTGTCCCTTTAGTCCTGTAAAATTGCTGGACTCTCAGTTTCTTAGCCTCTCAGTTGCTGCTTTTGGCTCAGCTTCTTAACCACTACTTGAAAATTAGCAAACGCTTTGAGGGTAAAATAAACGTGAAACATCAGGCTCATCTCTTCACATTTCCCTTGACTATAATCCTAAGCTGCTCACCTTTAATATTTTGTCTAGCTTTTTGGTTGTTCTCAGAGGAAGGGGTCTTCTGTAATAAGCCAGCCCATTAATTTCAGAAGCATAAATCCCCAGGTTTATTAGAATCTCAGGGCCTGCTATGGACTGAATTGTAGGCTTCTCCTGCAAACAGATATGTTGGAGTTCTAACTCCAGGGACCTCAGAATGTGACTCTATATGGAAACAGAGTGTTAGTATGGGTAGTCTAGTTAGAATGAGGTCCTAATCCAACATGACTGGTGTCCTTATAAAAAAGGGGAAATTTGAATATAGAGACAGATACACACAGAGGGAAGATGACGTGAAGACACAAGAGAGAAGAGAGCTATGTCACGGGAACCAGAAAGTAAGAGTCCTTGAGGGCAGGAACTCATTCCAGATCACCACAGTCCTTTTCGTGTCTATAACAGTGCCTGGGACACTGTAGGAACACACATATTTGTTTGTGAATGACTGCTTCTCTGTGTCCTAGGTAACAGAGTACATTGTCAAACTTTTTGATCTTTGTCAAGTTTATAGGTAAAAAATGGTATCTTATTTATAGTTTTAATATACATAAGTGAGACCTGAGTAACTTTTTATATGCTTAAGCTATTTATATTTTTCTTTTTGTGAAATATATATTCTGTCCCTTGCCTATTTTACTGTTGGGTTGTTGATCTTTTATAACTTCAGATTCTTCATCATATTTGTCATAGTAATTTACATTATTGCTGCAAGTGTGAAGTAAAATTAAAATATTATTCAAGAACTTGATCTCACTGTCATTATGCATATTTTATGTGAAGATGCTCTTTCTATACTAATGGGACTTTGACATGATTTGCAGCTATTTTCCCCTAATTTATGACTTTGCTATTCCCAAGGGAGACATAATAAACCTCTATCTTGTTTGAGTCATTGTCTATTTGGGTAGCTGCTTCAGTAGCTTATCGTATGTGCCCTAATACAACAAATCATCATAATCTGAGGAACTGGTTTATTTCAGATGTATGAGTCCTACCTTAAAGAGAAAAAAAGTTTTTATGATAGTATACTCTGAGTTTCTTTAATTAGCAGTATCCCTTTTTCTAACAGGTTATATGTATTTTCTTAAATTCAAAGACTGATCATCTTTCAAAAATCATGAGGAGAATTCCATTTAGAAAAGGTTTCAATGTAAGAGCCAGAGCAGCAATTAAAGTAGAAAAGGAAGAAGTCAGGATGCTTTACGTATATCTTAGTTAATTCTTATAACTTCTCAAGGAAGCATTTGAATGAGGAAACTCAATTTTTAAAAAATCGGAGAACTGCCTAAGGTCTCACAGTTAATAAATGGCATTTCTGGGCTTCAAACTCAGGTGAGTATGATGCCATGTATACTTTCACTGTGCTATACTTCCTTTAGAGAAGCTTCTATTCAATTGTTACTGCTTCAAATATGATGATTTTAGACTATTTTCATTAGAGGTTTAAAACCTATAAAAATATATGTATTTGCTTTATTTTAACTGAGTAGATTAAACAATGTAAGATAATTTAAAATATAGCCATACACATAATAGTACTAACAGTTCACTCAAAAAGCAGAATAAGGAAACTAAAAAGAGAACTTTTTATCTGATCTAGAACGATGCAAAATTGGAGTGGAAAAGAACAAGGCAAAAGATTCCTGCTTTTCATTCCAAGTCCTTCTCTATTTAATTTTTGAACATGTATATGTTTTACTTTGGTAATTAAAAAAATGTATATAAAATATAAAACATAAAGTTTACATTTTAAAGCCAGTAGTTTAATTCACCAGTGACAGTGACTAATGGATCCTCTTTTTTAACCCCAAATGGTAAGATCACGTATTTATATATGATTAAGTTGAACCATCTAAGATCGCCATTTTTGTAGATTGGTAATAGGCCTCAAACTAAGATGTGAAAAGGAAATATATAAAAAAGAAAACATGGACTTGGAATTAGAAAGATTTCTGTTTGAGTCCTTTGCCATTTATTACCTATGTGAATTTAGGCAAGTCACAACCTCTCTGAGACTGAGTTTTTCTGAAAATGAAAAAAAAAACAACACTTATTTGTACAGTTTTTATTAGACATAATATATGTGGAGTCCCTAAAACAGTGCCTACCACAGAGAGATTTAATGAATAGCAGGATAGAGACATACGGAGCCCTTGAAATAATACAAATAAGGTTAATACTTATATGTATAGTGATAGTGAGATAAGGTTCTTGAATAATTCTTAATTTATAACTCGGATTCTTCATCATATTTGTCACAGCAATTAAAATTTTTGCTGCGAGTGTGAAGAAAAATTACATATAACAGTTCTAAAGATAAAGTAGAGCTAAATAAAGTGAGTCAGTGACGATGAAACTAATGATGGTTTCTGAAAGAGGAGAAGTAACAGGTATTTTCATACCTTTCTCACAGAGACTCTGTAGATACAAGGATCGAGGATGCCTGTTGTGGCACTTGCACTCATTTTGCACATAAATGAGAACTTCTTCCTCCAGTGAACACAGTTTGCTTGCACCACCTCCCTGAAGGGAAAAAAAAAAAAGAACCCATTAATTAACCATTATTGATGAGATATTTAAAAAGCACACACACTCTTTCACTCGTCTACAATGCAAAAGTGATATATTAAAAGCCAGTATTCCGAAACAGTGAAACACAAAGGAAACAAATTTTTAACAATGTGATCTGAAAAATTTTGAAGGTTTTAACTGTCCACAGAAACTGAAAACAAGTAAGTTTACTTAATAGAAACTTCACTATTCGTTCATTCAACGTTTATTTCAGGTATGCTGGGTGGGTACATGCTAGATGTTTAAAATGAAGATGAGAATGACAGCATTCCTAACCCCACAGGACTTACAGTTTACAGTTAGTGTAAGAGACAGGAACATAAACAGTTATTCTAAAATAAGCTGCTGTCATAGTTTTACTCCTGCTTCAGCCATAATGACAACAGCAGCCACCACTTGCTGACAGCTTACTACATGCTATTTAATCTCACAACAGCCCGAGGAAATAGCTGGTATCTATTTTATAGATGAGGAAAATGAAGCACACGGAGGGACGTTAACTCAGTGTCATTTAGATAGAAAGCAGAACTAACATTCAAACCAGGGACTTTTAACTCAAAAGCCTGCTTGTTCACAAAGGAAAATCTCTATTTTTCTTACAATTTTTCTCTTTTCAGTTTCCAGGCTTTTGTACATGCTGTTCCCTCTACTGCTCCATGTAAGAATAGGGGCTTAGCCTTAGAAAGGAAGGAAAACTATTCCTTTAAAATAGGAAGAAAAGAAAGACTATGGGTGAAAATAAAGAGAAAACTGGAGAAAGCAAAGGAAAAGGCAAGAGAGCCCAGGTAGAATAGTTTTGATTTTCTTAAGAAGAAAGTGACAGGTGAGGTTCCTTCTATAGGACGACAGGGGCTGATGGGCGAGTTGAAAACTTAGATAAAGGCTGAGAGAGTTAGGAATAACTGATGTGGAAAATGTGACAGATAATCAACTTGAAGCTGCCTCAGTGAAAAAAATGAACTTGTATTAAGACCAATCCGTTTGATGTCTCTATCAATACACAAAAATCGAAGAACAGGAACTGCAAAAACAAATATACTTTAAAAGCCAAGTATGTGTTTGTGTGTAGTGTGTACATGTATATTTATAAACATATAAACTGACATTCAAATGAGAGCCAAGGGGATATATTTTATCCCCTTGGTATCACTATGATAATGTTAGCTATTTTATTTTTTTCATTAAGAGTCTTCAGGTGATTTAATAAATAATGATGTGAAGAGAACATACGTACGTTCTTAGGAGAAATTCCCTCATTGAACTCCAGCAGCGGCGCAATTTACTTGAATGGTCACGACACAGGCAGAAAGAGTTATTTGGCAAAAGATGGATCTGCAGGTATTTATTAGGTAACATGAGGCGTTCCCATCCAGCTAAACTTAGTAACTAATCTGCATGCTCAAAAATAAAGGAATTTTTTGAAGATCAATGAATAATGATGAAAACAAAGAGGAAAACAAATAAAACCTGATAAAAAAAAAATAGTTGCTTCCCTCTCAATATCTCTTGGCCTCCAGACTTGATGGAGGCGTCAGCCATGGCCTCTGGAGCTCCCCGCAAAAGATACGCAGGAATACTGATGTGTGCTGAACCTTAGGAGTTTGTTGTGCTTCATGGCACTTGGTTGCTTCTGTCACTCAGACCACTGCTGTATGACCAGGAATCAGTGACAACAATTTAAAAAACTGTAAGTTCACTTTTCTTGAAAATTACATAAAAACTTCTAGTTAAAGATGGCAGGTTGGGTGCTCCCTCCCTAAAACCTTCTATTTAATTTTTAAGGCATCATCTCTAAGGACAAAGAGAACCAGAGAGGAGACAAAATAAGTAGCTGGGCTGGACAAATGATAACTTACTGAGCAAACTGAAGAAAGCTGAACTTTAAGCTGGTAATGGTAAAAGCCAACAGCAGTAATCTTAAATTGGTGTTGAAGTAGAATGAAGGACAAAAGGTAGAAGGACAAAAGGTAGAAGGACTGAAGACTGTTTTAGAAACAGATCCTCACAAGACCCCAAAGAGCCAAAGTAACCCTAAGAAAAAAGAACAAGGCTGGAGGTATCACTCTGCCTGACTTCAAATTATATTACAACGAGACAATAATCAAAATGGCATGGTATTGGCAGAAATACAGACACACAGACCAGTGGAACAGAACTGAGTGTCCAAAAGTAAACCCCCACTTATATGGGAAAATAATTTCTGACAAAGGAACCAAAA
This sequence comes from Macroglossus sobrinus, assembly GCA_004027375.1. Lineage (NCBI taxonomy): Eukaryota > Metazoa > Chordata > Mammalia > Chiroptera > Pteropodidae > Macroglossus > Macroglossus sobrinus. Next base: position 195,455 of record PVKZ01001987.1, read on the forward strand.
AGCACAATGGAAAAAGGAAAGTCTCTTAAATAAATGGTGCTGGGAAAACTGGAAAGCCACCTGCAAACCAATGAAACTAGACTATTGTCCATCACCATGCACCAAAATTAACTCAAAGTGGACCTGAATATAAGACCTGAAACAATAAACTGCATAGAAGAAAACATAGGAACTAAACCCATAGACCTTGGACTTAGAGAAGATTTTATGAATTTGACCTCAAAGGCAAAGGAAGTAAATGCAAAAATAAATAAATGGGACTACATCAAACTAAAAAGCTTCTGCACAGCAAAAGAAACCATCAACAAGGCAAAGAGGTAACCATTTGAATGGGAGAATATATTTGCAAACAGCACCTCTGAAAAGGGCCTAATATCTAAAATATACAAAGAACTGATACTCAACAACAAAAAAACCAAACAACCCAATTAAAAAATGGGTAGAGGACCTGAACAGACACTTCTCCCAAGAAGACATACAAATGGCCAACAGATATGTGAAAAGATGGTATTCATTAGCTACTAGGGACATGCAAATCAAAACCACAATGAGGTACCATCTCAACCTGTTAGAATGGCCGTCATCAACAGGACACGTAATAACAAGTGTTGGAGAGGATGTGGAGAAAAAGGAACTCTCACACATGGCTGGTAGGACTGCAAATTGGTACAGCCACTATGGAAAACAGTATGGAGGTGCCTAAAAGAAAAAAAAAAAAAAAACAACTAACAGTTGAATTATCATATGATCCAGTAATCCCTCTTCTGGATATTTACCCAAAAAACCTGAAAACATTTATCTGCAAAGTTATATGCACCCTGATGTTCATAGCAGCATTATTCATGGTGGCCAGGACATGGAAGCAACCGAAGTGTCCTACAATAGATGACTGGATAAAGAAGATGTGGCACATATATACAATAGACTATTACTCAGCTATAAGAAGAGATGAAATACTGCCATTTGCAACAACACAGATGGATTTTGAGATAATCATGCCAAGTGAAATAAGTCAGAAAGAAAAAGTTGAAAACCATATATCCCTCATTTTAGATTTTACAAATCTAAAAGCAACAAACAAACATGACAAATAGAGACTCATGGACATGGACAGAGGATTAGCGGTTACCAGAGGGAGAGTGGGAGGGGGAGGCAGGTAGGGGTAAAAGGGGTCAAATAACTGGTGACAGAAGGAAATCTAACTATGGGAGGTAAACAGACAATGCAGTGTATATATAAATATATACACACACACACCACACACACACACACACACAACATACTGCTGAAATGTACACTTGAAACTTATTGGATTTTGTTAATCCATGTCACCCAATAATTTTTAATTTAAAAAATAAGAATAATTAAAAATTAAAGAAACAGACCCTCAGATCCTCTTCCTGACCCTCGCAGAAGACAGTTTCATTTTTCTGACAGGTAACAGAGGGGCCTCTGTGTGACCCGACGCGGTATCCAGAACGGCATGACAGTATGACCGTAGTGGGGTGGGGGAGTGAAGCAGGACTTACTGAACGCTGAGACCTCCGACCTTCTCCCCCCAACCTGGCCCCACAGAATACGCTCTTCAAGATGTGGGGAGAACATTCTCTGGGGAATCCAACCAGCCCCAAAGAAAAGGTCTCATGAGATGGATATTGAGGGTTCCCAACAAGATGGCTCAGTCAGCTCCATCTACAGTAGAAACCCGAGTCGAAAAACACTCTCCACGTACGAGGCTTCTCGGCAACTTTTAATGCCTTGTAGTTAAACATGAGCAGACACTTGGGGAGAGCCTCTTACTCGAAAAGACAGATGGGGGAAATGAGGAAGGTGTTGGTCTAAGGGTACAGAATTAAGTTCTAGAAATCTAATGTACATCACGGTGACCTTGGTTACCACCATACTGTATCATACACCTGAAATTTGCTGAGAGAGGAGAAAAAAAAAGTTAACTATGTGAAGTGATGAATATATTAATTAGCTTGATGGTGGTGATCGTTTCACAATGTATACTTATATCAAAACAACAAGTTGTAAACAGAGACTCATGGACATGGACTATAGACTAGTGGTTACCAGAGGGTAGTGGGTGGGGGAGGAGCGGGGAGGTAGATGGGATAAAGGGGGTCAAATATAGGGGACTAGGGGGAGAGTGAAGTGGGTAAAGGGGATCAAATACATGGTAGCTGAAGGAAACTGGACTTTGGGTGGTAAACACACGATAGAATACACAGATGTTAAACTTTAATGTACACCTGAAAATTATATAATTGTATTAACCAATTGTTACCCTAATAAATTTAATTTAAAAAATTAATTGTACACCGTAAATATGTACAATTAATTTGCCAATTATATCTCAATAAAGCTAAAAAAATAAAGTTATTGTATGGATAAAATGCTGTGGAACCTATAGTACATACTTTTCCTGACCTGTGCAGCCCCATCCAATGAAGCCACAGATAAACTTAGATTTTATTGCTGGGGATCCAGACACTCCCCACACTCATGAATACTGCTGTCCAAGCAGCAGACTGACACATATGCTGAGACTCTGGAATATGTCCTTGTGTGAGAGTAAGAAAGTCGAATGAGCCAAGTGATTGGGTTGGAATGAGCAAGGGCTAAGAAAAGTGTCCATTAATTACCTCACAATGTCACACAATAAAGGATCGTTATTGGAGAAGAAACCTAGAAATGATGAAGGCAGAAAATAAGGGCTCAGCATTAACACTCCGGACAAGACATTGTCAACCGCTCAGTATTTGCTGACTGAATGAATAAACGTCATGCATGGGACACAAATGAACAGTCCCAGTTACCAGTTCTTCCCTATACTACCTCACGGCTATTCCTAAATCAGTCCCTTTCCTGTGTCTAGCACCACCACCCTGGTTCAGCTCCTCAGCAGATCCTCCCTGAAATATGCAACAGCCTCCTAATGGTCCTTGCTTGAGTCTATCCCCCTCACTGCTCCCAGAGGCTGCCTTCTAAAATACAAATCTGATAATGTGTCCCGTCTGAAATCCTTCACTGCTTCCCCATGTCTGAGAGGATTTGGTCCAACCTCCTTCACATGGCAGCTCCACGATTAGGCCCCTCCTATCTTTAGACTCATCTCTTGACCCTTTCCGTCTCAGACTGCTTGTCATTCTCCATTTTACATCACACTATTTCCCATTTGTATGTCTTTGTTCATACCATTTTCCTTCTCTTATATGCCCTCTATTCTCCCTTTCAACTTCCCATGTTTACCGGTGTAACCGTAACGCTTTCGTTTAGTCATTACCTCCTTTAAGAACCTTTCCCAACTCAGCCCTCAGGTGAAAGCCTGGTGTTCCGTACACCTGTCTGCTTGATGCCCTGAATAGCTGAGTGTTTGCCATTTCCTGTCCTAGAGTGCTGCCACCAGGGAGGGGCTGGCAGGATCTGGCTGAGTGGGCTTTCTCCATCACTCCACTCAGCTCTCATCCATCTACGACGAGGTCCTAATTTCCTTTTCTCTGCCTAGTCTGTGGCAGATTCTTCTATGATTACACATATTTCAGATGAACCAATAGTGTAGATGAATTTTAAAAATTCACAAGCTTAAAAAAGTTGTTGACTCTGGCCTTTCCTAATAAGAACTCAAGTAGAAATAGGAATGTTAATTGAAATAATCTTTTAGATTTTGTAATGTCAAAATAGTAGCCCTGGAGTATTAAACAACTTATTCAAAAAATGTTTTTCTGTGCCTAAGGCAATTAATTATTCAGATATTTTCTTTGTGATTATCTTGAATGTATGTATATATACACCTATACAGCTGTTAGAAGGTTGTCCAAATCACACACAAACAACAAAAAAGTGGCAGTTAGTTCGTGATACTTTGTTATACTGATGAGTTACCATGGAAACAAACTCAGACTACTTGGCAACTGAGACAAAAGTCCCATTAGCAAATGCTTTCCGTTATATGAGTCATTAATTTCCTATGAGTTTTATAGTGGTTGCTTAACCACTTTCAAGAAACAAAGCAACAGAATATGATTTGTGTTGATACTGTGGGGAAGCCAAATATTTCTAAGATAAAATGATAAAGTTGCTGGTTGTGAAATACATAAGCAGAGGACTTAACAGATGATACATGTTGCTTTGGCTATTGTTTATGCTTTAAAAGAGCCAAAGAAAATCCAAAAAGTCTTTAAAAAATAAAAGCAATATAAAATAAAATGGAAATTATGGATCCCTTTCTGTGTGACTACTTACTGTACTAGCAAACTGCATTACTTAATATTCTAAGAATAACTTGCATTATGTATACTCCAGGAACATATTTAAAATCATGCCATGTCTTGGTAGTTCAAAATATTTTTAACTTTTTAGAAATGGTGATTAAAAAAAAAAAACTGCTACGAGGCATGCAAGCTGTTTTGCTAGACAAAATTACTGGGGGAGGTTAAGAGCTTGTATTCAGAGCCAGTCTGTTTGGGTTCAAATCCTGCCCCTGCCTATTGCCAGCTGTCCTGCTGGACACATTCCCTGACCTCCTTGCATTTCCATTTCTTCTTCTGTGAAACAGGAGTGATAACAGTACCTATACCTCATGGGAATTCTGGGAAACCAAGTGAATCATTACACATAGTGTTTTGAACAGTGCCTGGCTTACAGTGGATATCAACAACACATGTCAGAAGTTGTTATAAGGAGCTCTAAGTCTACTTACATTTGCCCTCCCGAGAGACATAATGCTCAAATTTACAAGTAGAGAATTTTCCTTTATCTATTTGATAAAAGATATAGATTTCTAAAAAAATGATTCTTTGGGAACTGAGGCACAACCAAATATTTTAAGACTCCAAGGATAAATCAGCTCTATAAAGTTGTGACTTTTAATGACAATAGTAAGGATAAATGAATCTCTCATACCCTAAAGGTATTTTTGGCTTCAGTAACTGGGTGGACAGTACTATCAATGAATAGAAAACATTTAAACACAAAAGATTATCTTCCACTCATGCATTCTGCTGATGGTGTTAAGACAGTGAGGGAAATGACAATCTAGTTTTGGACATTTTGAGGTTGAGGAGCCTGAAAGTCCCTCATTGGGAAATGCCAGTAGGCAGACAGATATAGAGACCTAGAACCCGACGCAGGGGTCAGGGCTAGAAATACAAATGTGAAAGTCCTCAGCATGTAGACGGTCACTGAGGCCATGGGAATGGATGAGGCCACTCAGGGAGACAGGGCAGAGTAGAAAGGGAAGAGAGCTGAGTCTGGAACTCTAGGGAACACCGTAAGGTACAGGAGAGGAAGGGAGGCAGGCAAAGGAGACGACAAGACCAACAGAGAGAGAAGCAAAGGAGATCATGTTATCACTGAAACCACACCAAGGGGAAGGATTTCTAAGAGGGAATTGCTCAGCCATATCCAATGCTGCAGAGGTCAGGTTCAATAAAAACGAACAAGAAGCAACAATGAAGTCACTGACAACATTGGTTAAGTGCAGTTTCAGCGAAAAGGTGGGGGTAGAAAGTAGATTACTATGGGAGGCAGGGAATACAGAGAATTAATTTCAAACATTTTAGTAATAAAGTGGAGAACATTAGGGTGGCAGCTAGATGGGGATAAGAGGTAGAGGAAGAATTTCATTTCAACCCACGAGAGACTTACGCATGCTTTGATGCTGACAGAAAAGAACCAGTGAAGGGGAAAAGTCAAAGATCTGACAGGGTGTAAATGATGGCACCAGAGGGGACCCACCTCTGAGAATGTCAGAGCGGGTGGGATGCAGACAATACGTTGGGGAGACTGGCCTTGGGCAGGAGAAGGGTTCCTCTCGCATGATGAGGAGGAGGGCAAGAGAAAAAGGGCAAGAGCTGATGCAAGCAAGTTTGTCAACAGAGCACTGTTTACTGCCAAAACCTAGTTATAATGAGAAACTGCATATAAAAAACACAGTACTACTTAGCACACAGTAGGTCGTCAGACAAAAGTTTGCTGAATACTGGCTTGTTATTACTCTGCTGCATATATTACCAAAAAAATCTCTGTGGCCTCATGCAAGAAAGACTGCCATTTAGTGACTTGGCAGGCATCCTAATAAAATATGTCACTTAAACAAAAGTATTCAAAATTGTGCTCATTTTTATAGTACGATAATAGACTAGTTAATAATTGTTTTTATGAATAAAAATGTTTAAATTAAAACTATGCATTTATAAGTTCATCTGAAGAGACATAAATTAAGTTCCCTCTTATATAGACATAGATCATTCTTTCTATATTCTTTTGCATCATCTTTCTAAACATTTAATACAAACAGAATAGTATAAAAATGGAGAGTAGCACCTGTCAGTCAACATACCATTTTCTATTCATAACTTTTCGGCTTAACAGCCAGGAAAAGGATGGTATAATGGAAAGAGCATAGGACAGAAAATCAAGATGTTTTCTATTATAAAACATATAAGTAACTTTGGACTAGTTATTTAACCTGCTGGGGGTCTCAATTTCCTCATCTAGAAACAGAAGTATAGGACTAGCTGCTGTGTACCATAGAATTTCATGATTCCATGTATCAAAATGAGTATTTTTGACAAAAATATTTTATCATTCTAGAAATTTTTTTCCTGTAACCATACACATTCTTCAGAGCATCACTTCTGTATTTTATAGGAAGGACAATAAATATGAAGAAAACACAATAAAAAAAAGAAATAATAAAAAAATCATAATCTAAAAAAAAGACATCATACTAAAAATTTAAGAATACACATTATGGTATAGTCTAGGAGATTTTAATGAAAAGAAAACTCAGAACGTCCCAATTTCAATAAGGTAAAAATCCTTTAAAAATATAGGAAATTAAACAGAACTGTGTAAGGATATGAAAAATGAATTAAAAGTTAGATCTTACAAACAACAACAGTAAAAAAAAGGGCAAGAAACGAAATCAGCAGGTTACCAGTTCTTTCAAAAATACCTTATTTTTGCACAAAAGGATGTTTTTGCCTTTTCTGAATAATCTAAAAGCATGTATGAAAATAACAGTTAAACAGTTTCTATATCGCATATTCAGTCAGTTTCTAGATCAAGGAATGTATGGCTCCTTTTTGTGTGTAGACTAAAGGCCAAATTCTTCAACTACATATTTAACCCTCTATGGTCTGCCCTCAGCCTCTCAAAATTTGATCCTCTATGATTTACCTTCCCTGACTCTTCACTAAACTAAATTATCCACTCTTCCCTACGTAGGCACTATGCCCCTGCACACCTGCTTTCATGCGTTCCTTCCCTTTGAGATGCCCTCCAAATGCCTTCTATCCTCTACCTGCCATCTAACCTCATCCACGTGCTATTATGGGATAAGAACAAATTTTGGACTCAGAAGACCTGCCCTCAGGTCTAATTTCAATCCCGAATGATACCGCTGAACAAATTACTTTCCTCCATGTAAGTTTCCTCTTTTATGAAATATTTTGTATTCAGCTACACATTGGTAAACACATTGCCTGAATCTATAAAATATTATAAACACACACTTTAAAGGGTAGTATGAAAATTAAATGATGTAATATACATACCACTGTGTAAACCACAAGATGTTATGAATCAAGATTTCAAGACTTCACTCAAAGGATTTTTCTTTTCTCGTTTTTTTTTTTAAATAGTGGTTAGATATTCATATAAACTATGAAGTAATCCTGATTAGTCTAGTACCCATCTGGCACTATATATAATTATTTTAATATTATTGATTATATTCTCTATGTTGTACTTCAAAAGTTTCTTCTATATTTCTTGAGTCCTGGGGTGAAATTATTCTATTGTTCCTATAAAACCCTGGGACACTTTCTATGTACATTTGGAGCTGCCTTGCAAATGAAAGATACTGAAAGCAAGAGAAACAGGACTTTAATGAAGTTTTGCTGCGTGTTATGTATCACCAGTATTATCACTGAAAGGGAATTCTATAGGATGGGAGGAGGTTTTCTGGTACAGTGATAGGAAGCAGTGAATCCCAAAGCACACGTGCAGGCCACCGAAACCTATTTGGAGATACAGAGAAGGAGGAACGGACTGCAGAAGGTTCCCATTCTTGAGATGAAGAGTGAAATGAGTGGAATGTGACAAAATAGCACGAAGAGTATTATAAACGACTGTGAAGGCTCTACTCTGGCTGTCTTGATGATCCTTAAAATAATGACAATGATAAAATAACGAGGAAAAACTCATGCGAATGAAGTAAATTAAAATCCAGGGCGGCACAGTCCAGCCCGCTCTACTCTGAGGGGGTCGGGGGAGGAGACTGGGAGAGATCAGTGCAGAGGTGAAAGGATCAATTACAAACAGGGCTGCACTGAGCTCACCCATTTGGATGTTTCTTGAGTGGCACAGATCTGCTGACTCTGATCACAGCCAGTGTAAACTGCGTGTTTGTGCATCACAAATGCATTACATGTCTGATACCTTTCCTCACCTGTAAGTAAACCCCAGTGGGAACAGAGTAAGTATGTGAGTTAGAAAAACTGCAATAAACATTGAAAATAGCTTTTCAATTATTTTGTATGCTGGTTTTATATGGGTTACCTTAGCAAAATTAACTCTCAGATTCGTTTTTACTTACAGTTGTTTTAATTTACAGTTTCTCGAATTAGAAAATGGCAAGTACTGATAATGCAGTTATTAATAACTGAGTTCCTGGCTGCCTCAGGAAGGCTCCCACTTTATTAGTACAATGAGTTTATAATTCTCTACTGTGTACTATTACAAATGCATATTACCTGTATCACTAACTTAATAACTGAGTTTATTTTTGTACTAATAGAAGTTGTTAATAGAAATTACAAAGGTAATTTATGGTTGCTTATAAAAGATTGCTTTTATAAAAGGTTGCTTATAAAGGTTGCTTATATAGTTGCTTATGGTTAGCCTACAAACAAAATTTGGGAACCAATTACTTTCTTTTGCAAGGACTTTAAATGATCTTTTCTAACCCACTTCCTGAGGCTATTGTATCTAAAATTGTTCCTGCCTTGTACACAGAAGAAATAGTGGTATCCACAGGACAGTCCAAGTAAGATTTTCTTTCATTGGAGCTTTCTAGAATTGATTTCTTAACCATAAGGAATGACCAAAGTGAAGAGACCTTGATGTCTAGGACAGTACACAGAGGTGATATTTTTAAAAATGCAATACTTTATGAGACCTTGAATTGGCCTCAGACGGTAACAAAAGATAAAATGTTAATAACTTCATGTTTAGACACCAGCACTAGAGAATTCCCAGAAATTGCCACTGAAATGTGGTTGCAGTCTGTGAACAGGAAATGTACAAAACTGTAACTAGAAAGAAGACGTTAATAAATGTGTTCACTCTAATGCTATGCTAGTGATGACTCACTAAAATGAAATGAAGCAAACATGTAAACTCCAAAATCAATACTATGGGTAGTTCCACATATCATTAAGATAAAATAAGACTTGGGCGTAAGCTAGTTTCTAAGCCACAATGCTTGGAAATACCATCTGATAGGAAAATCCTGAGAACTTCTTCTGAAAACAGCAAACAGGTTCCAGGACAGAAAAATTTTTTTTCTTTAAGGCAACAGAAGGATAGACTTTCAATCGTGGTTTTGTTTTTTAATATTTGTGTCCCTATTTTCTTTTACACCATTCTTTGCCCCAACCGATAATTACATTCAAGTTTCTAATCTAAAAATAAATAAAATAAAATAAAAACGAAACATAAAAATCCCTAACCACTTGAAACCTGGTTTCTACTCCTATGACTCGAATGAAACTACTGAACAGTCACAGGCAGAAGAATGAAACTGCCCCACTGCCTTACACCGCACACAAAATTAACTCAAACGGGATTGAAGACTTGAATATTACATATGCCACTATTTGAATAACATACTGTAGCCTCTGTCACTCACTCTGCCTTATATTGCATTTAACAATATGTGTCAGTATCTCCCACTAAACTGTAGGTTCCTTGATGCTAAAGATATCATATACCTATGTTTACAGTAATGATTATTATGAATATATCATTTGTGATATGAAAAGGGCTCATGCAAAAGATGAAAGTAAACATCATACACAGTATTTTACAGAATAAACTTAACTGCAGGTAATAAACTTAATAAAAGATAAAACTTGAAATCTTATCAATAAATGCTGATATTTGTTGATGAACAACAAATAAGATATATCTCAAGACTTACATAACAAAGCAAAAATAATGGCTTAGATAAGCAGAACCACAAATAGGAAAACAAAAGAGAGAAACTTTCCTAAAACTGTCAAATAAAAATTACTGCATAAGCCTAATGTCTATACTTTATTAAATCGTATTCGTTGGAAGAATGACTGGATAAATACATCAGTTCTATTGAAGAAAACTCATGACAAGACTTCCCTGTCACAAAGTTTAGGAAGAAAACTTTCTCTGTAATACTAATCTATCCACTTTACTTGAAAATACTAACATGTAAATAATTGGCCTGGCCTAATAAATATTTTTTTGGGGGAGGGGTGCTGAAAATTTTATTTTTTTAAATTGTGGTGAAATACACATAATATTTACACTATCAACCTTTTTCCATGAACAGTTCAGTAGTCTTACATACATTCATATCGTGTACCAAATCTCCAAGAACTCTTCATCTTGTGACAATGAAACTCTGTACCCATTGAACAACTCCCCATTCCTCCCTCTCCCCAGCCCTTGGCGACCACCATTCCATGTTATGTCCCTATGAATCTGATCGCTCTAGCTTCTCCTATGAATGTAATCATTCAGTGAAAGGTGGGTGAATGGATAAATTCTGATACGTTCAGACCACAGAATACCATTTAGTGCTAAAAAGAAATGAGCTACCAAGCCGTGAAGGCATGGAGGAACCCTAAATGCATATTACTAAGTGAAAGAAGCCAGTCTGAAGGTGGCTCCCCACTGCATGGTTCCAACTGTGTGACATTCTGGTAAAGGCAAAACTATACAGACAGTAAAAAGATTAGTGGTTGCCTAAGGTTAGGGGGAGAGAAGGATGAACAGGCACACAGAAGATTTTCAGAGTACGGAGACTATTCTGCAAGATACTATAATGGTAGATACAGGTTGTTATACATTTGTCAAATCCCACAGAATACAGAACACCAAGAGTGATCCCTAATACAAACCACGGACTTTGAGTGACAATGACGTGTCAACGTGGATTCATCAGTGGTAACGAACGTGCCCTTCTGGTGTGGGATGTAGATGGTGGGGCAGGAGTGTGTGTGTGGGAAATTTCATGAAAAGACAGCAATGAAAGTCCTGGCCACCTATTTTGCCAGAATAACTCAGTCTGCTCTTTCCTACTGTTCTACTCCTCCTCATGCTGATCCATTATTCCATTGCTGCTCTCTTTTCCAACAAATTCAATCATATCTCCTGAAACCTTGGTTTCAGGGTAAAAACCACTCTTACATTCTCAGCCTCTTCATTTAACACTCTGATTACTGCCTAACAGAAACCTGGCTATTTTAGGAGGGCACTTCTTGTATTAAAGCCCTTTAGGGGAGATGATGTTTGTTCTCCACCCCATCTTCTACAGGAGGCAGGGCTAGCATTTTTCTAACTCCTCAATGCCGCGTGTAGGCTGTAACTCTTCCATTTACAAGCTTGTGGCTTAAAAGCTTGAGACACAATATCTGGCTATATCACATGCTTCCTCTCCTAGTTAATGTCACACTGAAGTACCTGTTCTCTCTCTTTTCACCCCAACACCTGCAATCGCATTGGCTATTTTACAAATAACTAACACCCTAAACTCAGAGTTCTTTGCCCTATGCCATCTTCACATGGCTTCAGTGACACCCACATCCTGGACTTTGCCAGATCTCCAGACTGCTCTACTGAAGGAATCTCAAGCTTTAATATCCTACTCTCTGAGCACATCTCCTCCCCCACTGAATCTACCATAGCCTCATATGCTCCTTCCATTCCTACCTTTCTTTACAATCGCTGAGGCCTTCATCTTCCAACCATTCTATATTTTCCTGATTTATCTTCCTGGCCTGGTTTCTCCTTATGAAGTGTCGACTCCATGACTGAGCCCTTAACTGTATTTCTTACCAATACTTAATTCCCTCATCTCTTCGGCCTTTCCACACACCTACAAACTTCTAAACCTGAATCGATCCTACCATCTATGTTTTCCTGTCTCAAATCTATGAGCACTACTCAGAAAAAATGCATGAACATGCACATTGCCATCACTAAAATTTGTTTTAAATTTCAGCTGAGTCTTTTCGACTTTAGTCAGCTTCCTCTCCCATTCCTTATGTAAGCTTTTCTGATCTGTTGTCATTATCCTCATGTCCCTTACTCCACCTTTTTTGGTTACTACTGAGAAAGCTAAGGTCATCAGATAAGAATTTCCTTAAATTTCAGCCCCAAGCCAACTTACTAAGTTTATAGAAGTCACTCTCCTGCTTTTGGCTCCCTAGGCCCTACAGTATCAAACCAAGTTCAGACTCCTTAAAATGACCCCTGTATCTCTTTTCTTTATGTGGCAGCCGTAGCCCACCATTATACTCATAGTGCTTCCAGCACACTCCATTAAATGAATGAATGAATGAATACTGTTCCTTGCCACTGTGTACACTGTTCCTTCTATCATTCCATTTCTTTCTCTAGCTAGAACTTTTTTTTCAAAATCTTGTTAAGGAATTCTCTTCTATGACACTTCCCCTGACCATCTCTGCACTTAAAAAACAAATAAATAAATAAAGTTAAATATTTCTTCCTCCCTTTTCTTGTATTTATTTTTACTACTATACATATCACAATGCATGGAAATTTTTCATATAGGAAATCTGAAATGACTGGTAGAAACAAGAACTATAGGAATTGAGTGAGAGGTAAAATCATAGTGGGACAATGAGGAAATATTTCATTCAGTCAACAAGTAACTGACATTTATTACAGACAAGTGTACGTAGTGTTAGAGGGAAGCATGGGTGGACTATAGTTTGGAAGAGGTGTGGGCATAAAGGTGATGAGATACTTGATCTAGATCTTGAAGAATAACTGGCATTTGAATCACCTAAAAGAATGGTGAAGAGGTGAAAAAGGAGAGAGGACCAAGGAGACAGAAATGCACATACAGTTGGCTAATATAAGCTGACCAGTCTTGGTAAAATGGGAAGTTTAGGAAGAGCAATATTAGGAAATAAAATTGAGAGCTTGATCATAGAATCTTAGAATTAGAAAAGGCCTTAAGGTCGCTTATCTTTCTAACAAAGGATAACATTCCTGAAAATTGAACAAGATCCCGAGGTAGCCCATACACTATTGTACTCTTCTAAATGTTATACTGAATATTACACTCTTCTACCAAATGTTGTATATAAATATTATACTGCATAGAAGCATGCCTTCTTTAACATCTTTCCACTGGTCATCGTTCTAGCTTCTGACGTACCCAGCGGAAGTCTTTTCCCTCCTTATGGGGCAGTCTTTCAAATATCTTTCATTTATTGATGTGTGGCCTTGAACAAATTATGTTGCTTTTCTGAAGATAAACTTTCTCATCTCTAAATGAGCGGTGTGGCAGGCTAATTGTCCTCTGATATCTGTCCTCCCCTCTTCTTTATTGCAATTTAATCTTTTGCAGGGCACATGGGCACCCAGGAAAGACTAAATTTCTCAGTCTTCCTCGGGGCTGGCTATGGCCTTGTGCTTAAGTTCTGGTCAGTGGGCTGTGAGCGAATGGGACCTCTCCTTCCCCTTCCTCCTTCCCAGGGGCTGGAATTCGGATGTGGGGTGAGCCAACTTAGTCTCTGTGGATGAGAACAATACCCTGGGCATGACAGAGCAGCAAGATAAAGAACGAGTCAGGGCCCCTGACAACCTGACAGAGCACAGCCACCACATTAGTTTGGACTCTACACAAGAGAGAAATAACTTCTATCTTGTTTAAGCCACTTTTTTTTTTTAAATATATGTGTTACAGCACCTGACATATATCCTAACTCAATAGAATGTAACATCTCTAAATAAAAGGGATTTTGTAAGAATTAAATAAAATTAGGAATACAAAATATATATACAAGTTCATTTTTTAGTATTTGAATACCATCATCTTCTCTCTTGAGACTCACCCACGTCTTGTTACTGACATAATTCAAGACTCCTCAGAATCCTAATATACTTCCCTGGATCTCTCTCTGATAATATCACTCAAAGGCTGACATTCCAAATTGAACATTAATTCTTTATAAGCTGTGTACATAGAACAGCATATACTTCCCTATATGACTTCCCTATATATTTAATTTGAAGATTTCTGTGTATTTGTAATCCTTAGCAAAGCTACAACAGATCCTTTTTCCATATATCTGCATTCATTCAACAAATATTCATAAACTGCCTACTGTACAAGGCTTAGTGATACAATAGTGACTATTACTTATTGATGTAAAATGGCATTAATATTTTTACAAGGTACAACTATCCACTAATGAGACTGAATTTTGAGGACCTCCTACCAAAAAGTCACATCTTGGGGGGGAAAAAGTGTATGCATGACCACTATGTCTCTTATCTTTCATATACAATAACCTTGGGCAAATCTAAAGGGGCCAGGTCTCATGCCCTTTTTAGTGGTGTCATGTAGTGGAATCAGTTTTCTGAGACTGGCATTTAGAAAAACTCCTACTATATATATTTATTTACTATTTTTTAAAACAGAACAATGAGAAAATTTGAGAGGCAGCAGAGTTCAGCGATTAAAGACTACATATACCCGGGAGCCCGGTCTACTCTCTAGCTCTGGCACTGACTAGCTGTGTAACTTTTCAGCACCTCTTTGTGCTTGTTTCCTCAGGCATAGAATGAGAGTATAATAGCAGTAATGTAAGAATAGTACCTTCCTCCTAGGATTATGTTGAGGATATAACAGCTTAGAGAAGTTTTTGGCACATGGAGAAAGTACTCGGTAAATGTTAGCTACATTATAGAGATTATAATAATGTGAACATATGACACCATTTCTGGTCAGGGTATAAAGAACTCTGGGCCATATGGTCAAACAGCATTTTCTAATACTGGTTATTTTTCATATTTGTTACTTATTAGTGATTTTTTAGTCTAAAAGAGTCAATTTAATGTAGTGAAGGGCAAGCTGATAATATATATCAAAAGCCTTAAAAATCCAAAAAAGCACTTTGACTCAATGATTCCATTTTTAAGAGTTAATTCTAAATAAATAATAATGGATGTCCACAAAATTTGGCTATAATTTGTTTATAAAATTGTAATTTGTTTATAAAACTATTAATAAAAAAGAAAGAAAAGAGAAAGACAATTTCGAAAGGCTTGATAAAATTAACTATGAAAATCCATTTAATTGAATGGTATGCATCTATTAAAAATAATTTTGTAATTGAATATTTAATTATATAAAAAGATACATTAAGTGCAAATAAAACATGGAAGGATGTGATCCTACTCTGGTTTTAAGAAAGTGTGTGTGTGTGTGTATGTGTGTGTGTGAACAAAGACTCCTACATCATACACCAAAAAACAGCAACAGTTATTATCTCTAGTTGGTGCGTTTCTACATTATTTTTGTTCTTTTTCTTTTTCTATTACTTTTGCAAAGAATAAGGTTACTAAAAGGAAGTACACAATGTGCAACGAACTAAAATCTTGAGAACATGAAGACATACGCTGGACAATGAGAAGAAATCCCTTAGGCCTG
Source organism: Macroglossus sobrinus (assembly GCA_004027375.1). Lineage (NCBI taxonomy): Eukaryota > Metazoa > Chordata > Mammalia > Chiroptera > Pteropodidae > Macroglossus > Macroglossus sobrinus. The sequence goes on from PVKZ01001987.1 coordinate 211,194, forward strand.
TTTACAAAATAGAAGATCCAATTCACAGATGTGCTCATTAGCTTCCCAGACACTCCCTGAATTCACATGGTTTTCTGTCACAAGCCCACGTGAAACTTAGTAGAGTATTTAGCTATGGGCACCACAAAAGATGATCAATATAAAGTAAACTTGGGAATCCCAAAAAATACAGGAAATATTTCTTATTATTCTTTTTATTAAAGCCAGAAATTAACCTGTTATGACAACCTTAATGAACCTCAAAAGTGATTTAGATGCATTTACAAAGGAAGGTGTTCTGGAAAGATTTAAGTAATATAACACTATGTCTTTGAAAAGTCTTCAAAAATATATTATTAGGCAATAATTAGATCAGTTTATTATAATTGTACAATGTATTTTTGACTATGGTATGTAAAATCTGATCATTTTAATAACATTTTTACAAATAAATACCTTTTACTCATTATATTTTTTCTAATCTCTTCATTGGACACACTTTCCCAGGACAAACTGCATCCTTCTAAAATTAATTTTCACCAATAATCTTTAAAAGGGGCATAATGGAATAAGGAAATCCTAGATGAAAAGTTCAGTAAGCACTACTTACCACAGACCAGTATCTAAGAAATACACAACCAATGTCTCTGTTCTCTGTCACCTCTGTGTAGCACGTTAGCGTACAACTGACCACCTTGCATCCTCCCCATGTTACAGTCCCCTCAACAAAGCAAAACAGAGATTCTTCTTGACTTCCTTACTTTCGTGTCATCAGTCATAGCATTTGCATTTCATTAGTCACTTATATGAGAGACCTCCAAGTTCACATTATTATTAGCTCCTGCCTGGCTTATTTTAATAGACTTCGAATTTCTCTCCCCCTTTCTAATCTATGCCCAACTTGAATCCAAAGAGCATCAGCCCACCAGCCAGCTTAAATGCCACTTTAATCACATTACAATTTACTGTAAAAATCTTAGAAGAACTCTTATCCTCTGAGCAGCGGAAAGAAAACTCATTATAAAGGCCATTCAAAGTCTTTATCTTCTGCTTCTGTTCAATGTGAACTCTCTCTGCAATCAGGCTGATCTCACCAACTCCTACTGATGACTTGCTCAAGCTGTCCTCCCATCAGGATTCCTTGTCAATGCAAATTCATCCTCCCAGCATGCTCAACTGAAAGCTAATAAGGTTCTCGAGTACCATTATAGCTGTAAATAAATCCTTTGTCTTCAGAATTTCATCAACACTCACATATTGTCTGACCCATTGATTAGGCACTAAATCAGGCTGTCTACTACTGTCAAGCAATTATACATCTAGAATCTAAATTAATTAAGTTGAGGTAATTCCTTTATGGTCCTTTATATTTGGTGTACTTCTTACAGCCCTACCAGTTAGAAACCTGGTAAATCCTCAATATTTGGTGAATAATGAATGAGCTGCATCTTACACTTGTGTATAAAGCCAAATATATTTATAATTAGCTATGTACCTCTAAAGCTGTTTTTTAACAAAATCAATGATTATTTTACGTAAGTTCATGCATCGGGGGTCCCCAAGACCACCCCTAGGTTCAGTGATCCATTAGGAGGACTCACAGGACTCAGCACATAGTTGTATTCACGTCTAAGATTTATTACAGCGAAAGGATACAAAGCAGAATCAGCGAAGGGAAAAGGTGCACGGCGCAAAGTCCTGAGACACCAAATGCAAGCTTCTAAGAGTATTCTCCCAGTGGAGTCACCCAGAACACACTTTCTCCAGCATCAAACTGTGACAACACATGTTGTCTACCAACACAGAGACATAGCGTCTAAGTTTTTTTTTTTAAGGGCTGATCACATTGGAACCCTCTGCCTGGCACAGACCAAAATCCAGACTCCCAGACAGTAGTTAGCATAAATCACCCTGTTTGTAGTGTGTTTTTAGGGTGGCACAGGGAGCCATTCTAAAGTTTTATATCAGTATAGGGAACTGCTGACGATTTGAGTTCCCAGATGCCAGCACAAACATGGTAAGCAGGTTTTTCTCAGGAAAGCAGTCTTGGGCCTGCTATGTTAAATCTTTTCTATGTAATTAATTTCATATTTTTATGAGAGAAATATTACCATTAACTATATTTGATTTATAAGAAGCACAAAAATGGTTTTTTAAAGTATTAAAACCTAGCATTTAATTAGAGATGCACTGCCTAGACTGGCACCCAAGAATTAAAAGTTACGCAATTTTTAAATAATTCACATCCCTTAGGTATTTCAGGTTTTCTTTCTTTTTTCTTTGCATAATGAGGTTTCCCCTCCACCCCAAACCAAAACTTCCGTAGTTGTCAGGATAAAGGAACTAAGTATAACATCTAAAGGAAGTAAATACTTTTGGACAAAGAGTTCCTTGTCTTCCCTCTAAATGCCAATTGGGTAGCAGAGCACTGAGCAGTTGTTTCAGGTACATCATCTTATTAAATCCTCACAAGGATTAGTAATGCTTTCTATTTTATAGATGGAAGCTTTGAGAGTCAAGTAACTCACTCAGGTTTACCATGGCAAGCAAAGATTCAGGCTCAGATTTACCTCATTTCAAACCTTTGCTCTTAGCTTTATACAAACTACTTCTACCTAATAAGCACTGGCTCCTTATTATGAATCATTTCCCTCTAAACTATATTATGTATACATATTTTTTTTTGTTTGGTTATCAAGAGCACTATTCTTAACCTTATTGACTTTGATTAAAGTCAAAATTTAGTTGGAAGAGAACAGGGTAAGTTTAACCCAGGATACTATGCTTTTTGCTTTCTAACTCTTGAAAATTATAAATCAAATTATACCCATTGTTTATGTTCTCCTTTATTTTGTATCAATCTGTAAGACAGACCTGGTATCAGAATCTTGGCATTTCACTGACCAAATGTGGGGATCTTGTGAAAGTTAGTTATGCTTTCTGAGTTGCAGTTTATTCATCCATACAATGGGCATCCCTAACTCATTTACTTCTGTAAGAATTAAATAAGATACTTAAAGGGCACCTACCTATACCTGCAGAATAAATGATTGCCGTAACAGGGGAATCACTGACTGAGAAGCAAGCCAAGTCAATAACCTTAGGGAGAAAAGAGGTGGTAGGGAAGTACCCTGACCACCAGGTGTCACCACTGGCCCAGAGAGCTGGTCAAAGTGCCAGAAGTCCCAGGTGGGACCCTGCAGCAAAACAGGGTAAGGCTGAGTAAGACTGTCTGTCATTTGCACCTTCCGGACATTCAAGAATTGGCTTTGGCATTTCAACACCTTTAACAGCTGGTACAATATTGTTTCATCATTCTAAGTTACACTGCTCTCTTACCTGTGTTAAAAATGATGGTAACAGATACACTTAAGTAGTTGACTGTTTTTAAACTAGTACATTGCTACAGTTCTGAATTATTAGTGCATACTGAATGTATCTGAAAGGAGTGGACGAAATCAAGCACTAATGCTGAACGCAAAAAAAAAAAAGACCATAATATAATTAATTAGCTGAATAGCCATAGATTTGTCGACACAGTTTAATTTTTAAAACTATGCTCCGTGACCTATTTTAATTTTGAGAGTCAATAGTGTTTCTTACATCTTTGGCTTCAGCCAACTAGACATCACAATTTCTGGCTTTCGTAGGCTTCAGTAATGCCCCTATGGGCAATACTCTGGCCCCAATTCCACAATCCCTTCATATTATTTCCTTTACATTATTAATAAGGATGACAGGGGAAAAAATGGAAAGCAGAATATTTTTAGGTTAAAAATAAAGTCTATGAAAAGTAAGTTTAGGCAAAAGCAGCTTTATTAACTCTTTCCCTTGACCTCAGGAACTTCAAAGTTCATTTTTAAAAATGCTGTATATTTTCTATTTTCTTAAGAAACAATTTAGGGTAAATCTACCAACCTACAAATAGCCCTGAAATCACTCAAGGAACTCCATGACCCCTGACTTCATTCTGCGACCAGACAACCACTCTAAGTGCCCGGGGGGGGGGGGGCTCATTTGAAAATAAGGGCAGAGTCTGGGCTCTCCTGGTTCTAAGTCCACCACACCGAGTGCCACTAGCGGCCACCTCAATATGGGTTAATTCAGTGAGTGTCAGCGCAGAACTGGTACAGGCTGTTGTCCCCTCTGCCAGGGTACACCTGACTCAAGTGGAGCCTGACCAGGCCTACACCTGGGCTCCCGAGTCCCTGAGCCACCGACAGGGGAGAAAGAGTTAGGCTAACACAGGCTTCTGCTCAGAGCCGGTGCTCTTGCAACTCCAGCAGTTTGGGTTATTTTTGCTATTGTTTCAACAGCCCAAGTTCCACTTTGCATTTCGCAAATATGGAAACGTCTTCAGAAAAACCATCCTGTCTCTTCGGGCCGTTGCTCCCATTCCTAGAGAGTTTAGGAAGGACGAGCTGACACCAGGAAACGTCTGGAATCAGAAGAGCAGGCGCCCAGCCCAGTAGAGGTGCACCCATTTTGCGAAGCAGCCTGTGCAGATCAATACAATACATTCCTGACCGATGTCAGCCAGGTCCCCAGAGTATGAAGCTCGCGCACCAGGCGGGCGGCCCTCCCGGGGCCAACGCGCCAAGGAAGGGGCCGCCGTCCCTACCCCCCCCCCCCCAGCGGCCCGGCAGGCGCGTTACCTGGGGGACTCGGCGGTGAAGCTGCCGCCGTCCAGCAGCCGCATCTTGCAGAAGAGGACCCCGTTGACGAAGGGCACTGAGGAGAGCTCCTCGAGCCCGAAGTCCACCTTAAACTTAAACTTCTTCTTCTTCATCATCATGAGAGCCAGACGCCGGCGGGCGGGGTGCGGGGGCGGCCCCACGGGGCGCGCGGACCGCCGCCGCCTCAGCTCGGCCGAGCCCCGGGCCCGCCCAGCCCCATGGCCGGGGCCGCGAGCGGCGCGCGGGGGCGCGGCCGGGGGGCGCCGCGGGCCAGCCGGGGCTGGGGCCGGGGCCGCCGCCGCCGCCTCTCGCGGCAGCCCGGGCCGGAGCGCGGCGGCGGCCGCGGCGCGGGAGCGGTCGTGCTGCAGCTCGCCTGGGCGGTGGGCGCCCTTCGGTGCGCAGCGGGCCGCCGCCGCCCGTCCGAGAGCGGGGAGAAGCGACGCTCGTGGAGCTGCCGCCGCTGCCGCTGCCGCCGCCTCCGCGCCACGGGGCCGCGGGCGCCCCTAGCGGCGGCGGCGCGCAGCGCAGCGCCCGGCGGAAGCGGGAGGGCGGGCGAGGAAATTCGGGGCGGGCGGGCGCTCCGCCGGGGAGACCGGCCCGCGACGGCAGTTACGGCGTCACGTCCCTCGGGGCTAAGAAGAAACAAACCCAACCAAAAAGGAGCTTCCTCTCCGGCTTCCTCGGCCTTTTTCTTTCAGTTTTTGCTCCGCCCTCTTTCTCCCCCTCCACCTCCTGCGGCGTTATTTCCCCCTTGGAATTGAGAGTCAAGGCTGTTTAAATAGAGCTAATCAGAATCTCCACGACGTTGTTTTCGTCCCGTTGACATCCTAAAACTAAAATTTCCTTTAGGTGCTCTAAATTCGCGAGTCTTCTAATAAAACCATAACGGGTCAGGAAAAAGCAAAGGGATGAAGATGCGTTGGGGGCCTAGCAAGTGCCCAGGCACTGGACTGAGACAGTCGTTTTCTCTTGTTTATGCTCTTAACTCCTACCACCCAGGATAAAAGAGTACGGAAAGGGTTAAAATAATACCTTTCCTTTTAAAATTTGACTGTCCATACCGATAACTAGAAAGCCTAAAAATAAAAAGCCTCCTTAGATGCATAGCAATTACCTGCTGTCCATAGACCTGTATATGTCGTTATAATGAGCTGGTTACATAATGCTCGTGTTTTCAGACAGTTATTGTCCCTTTAACTCAAAGATTCCCTCGCAGTAATTTCTGAACGAGTGTAATTGAAGGGATTCTCGTTCCCAGTTCACTCATTTCTTCATGCATTCATTCATATAGCAATATTTTGTAATCGCCTGAAATGTCAGTCACTAGCTAGATGCAATGATAAAAAAATAAAACTGTACCCTCAAAAATTTTACCATCTAGTAAGGGAGACATATATGTCAGTCATTAAAAAACAAAACCTAGCATGAAGGTGTGTTTCTTCAGAATGAAGAAGCGATTTGTTTTGGATTTCAGAGAATAAGATTTGGGACAAAGTGAGAAAGAGTGTTCTCTGTGAAGGAAGCAGAAGTAAAGACCCAGAGGCAGAGTTTAGGAGTTTGAGGCTGAATGTTCGGTAGTGAATAAAGTTTGCTGCTCATCAGGACAAGGGGGAAAAGCAGTGGGAAGAGTTAAGGAGACACTGAGCTTCGTAACTTGGACAGCTAGATGGATGTTAGCTCCATTAAGCAAGCTTTGAAAACAGGAGGAGGGCAGGTTGGGAAAGAAAGAGATAAGGAGGATTTGAAAGGCCTTCAAGATATTCATGGAGAGAAGGGCAGCCTTGGCTTAGGTGAAAGGTTAAGGTTGAAAATACACATTTGGGAATCAGAGTATTTATCCCCTGATGGCTGAAGCCCCAAGGGTGGATAAAAATTAGTTACTCTGAAGAACATATACTGGATAGATGGAGGAAGAGGAGCTTGTAGAAAGCCTGAGAATACTCAGAGAAAGAGACCGAGAAAGAGATATGGCTGGGAAGCCAAGGAAGTTTTAAGAGCTGCCATGTGCCAGGCATTATGCCAAGGAACAGTAAATACAGATGAACAGAACACACAGGAGTTTATAAATAAATGGAGGATAACACAGATGTGCAAACACTTAATTAAAGAGAAAGTGTGTGTGTGTGTGTGTGAGAGAGAGAGAGAGAGAGAGAGAGAGAGAGAGAGAGAGAGAGAGAGCCTCATGATCTGTGGAGAGCAGAGGAGGAAGTTTCCAGAAAGTGCTACTGAGCAGTTCTGGAGAATTTGGACTGTGAGGGGAAGCAGTGTTTGCTACCCCAAAATATGCTCTTTGGGATATTGATTATTTTAAGCTGGTTATTTTTAAGAAAGGAAAGACTCAGAAAGAGTTTGTTCCTCTCCCTTACCTGCCTTAAAGGAATTCAGATAGAAAAACCTGCTTCAAGGAAGAGAGCTATCACATTAGCATGGATAAACTAAGTGTGTCAGCAGGGAGGAACCTAGCAACTTCTGTCTGTGGATTCCCCTCTGTGTCCCATTGTTTCTGGGTGGTTTGGCAGGAGTTTGTTTACCAAAGATTTGGTCTTTCTTATCGACCTGTGAATGGCCTCCTTTCCCTTTGAAGTGAATTGCCTCCCTCTCCTTAGCCCATAACAGCATAAATGCCTCAACTGTGGATATGTCCTCAGAGTCTCATATTCTTATGGAACTCCCAAATGTACATATGTAACAGATTTGGTATTTTTTCCTATTAATCTCTCCTGTTAATTTGCTTATTAGACCAGCCAGAAGAACTTAGAAGAGTAGAAGGAAAATAATTTTTCATACAACTGAAAAGAGGTTATTAAGTTGAAGATCTAGGAGGTCATTGATATCTTGGAGAGAGAAGTCTCCATAAAATGTGGTGACAAAGTAAGATAAAAAGGGTCTGTGAAGTGAATGGAAGGCAGTATTGGGGAGTGAGTGACCAAAAATTATTTTTTTCTGATTTTTGTTAGAGAATGAAAGGAGAGAGGACAGTAGCTAGAGGAAAGTGGTTTGAGCTTTTAAAATAACATTCAGGAACTATCCCAGATTCATTGAGAATCTATTGTGTGACAAGCATCTTAATAGGTCCTGGAGATCTGTGATGCAGTCCCTGTTCTATATCTTTCAGTGTATTGGGAGACTATTGGAGTCCACTGGCGATAAGTAAGCAGGCAGTTGCATATATAGAGATAGAACTCAACACAGCACTGAGTTCTGTCTGTATGTGATGGTGAATAGAGGCTGCTGTAGTTAGCATAGAATAACATCTAACTAGGAAAAGTAGGTTTATGGAAGACTTTCTAGGGTAAGTGACATTTGAGCTGATGTCTGAATGATGGGAGTGGGGGTGGGGAGCAGTTTCCAGGAAGAAGGTACTGCTTGTGCTGAGGCTCAGAGGAAGAGAGACCATGTTGCAGGAGGAACTGAAAGTAGTTCAGTCTGGCTGTAACTCTGAGTGGGGTGTGGCGACAGGGATAGAATAGGGAGCCACTGAAATTTTAAAACAGGAATGTTATGTTCAGATCTACATTTTATAAAGATCTTTAGCTGCAGTAAAACTGGAGGAAGTAAGAGAGCACTCTTTTTTGGACTCATGGTTTGCTTATTAAATACCTTGTATAGTCAAGAAACAGACATCACACTTAAAGTATTTAAATGAGGAAAGTTTAATGAAAGGATACTTAGGGCAGGATAAGGGACCACAGTCTGGTGGGGAGTTGAAAGGAGTGGGGATAGAGATGCTGACCTCTTTCATCTCCTGCTTTCTGAACTCCCGCTGGTAAATCTTATGATCCCAAACCAACCGAACCCAGAAGGAAGAGGAACCTGGAAAATGCAGTTCATAGAGGATGGCACCCTGGGACACAGTAGGGCACAGAAAGAAGATTAGATGGAGGTAAAGGGACAGAAAGCTACCAGTACACATCTGATTTAGTCAGGGTTCACTGTAGGAACCTGAAATCACTCCAGATATTTCAAAAGACAAAGGGATATTAGGCAATTCAGTACTTCTGAACCCCTTGGAAGGGCTGAAGGAGTGGAAATCAATAGACCACTGAATTCAAGGTCACATCATTTCTTGCAAATGCTACTAGTTGCTCACTAATATCTGGTCTTCCTTTGCCTCCTGGGCATAATGGAGTTTATGTTTTTGGGTCCCTTTGCAGTTAGGTGGGGCCATGTAACTAGCTCTAGTCAATAACATGTGAGAAGTAATGTGTCACTTCCAGGATGAGACAGTGAAAAGTCTTTGAGCACTTCTCTAGACTTTCTCTTCCTTGCTGCAGTTGTGATGGAGGAAATTTTGAGTTAAGATGTCTTACCCACAAGATTGAAGCAGCCCAGATCATCGAATCAGCACATAGAGAACTGCCAACATCAGCAGTACTTCCCTGCCCAGTTTTATTGAGAAATAATTTACATATAACCTTGTATTAGTCCAAGGTGTACAATATGATGATTTGATATAGGTATATATTGTGAAATGATTACCATAAAAACTCTATGGTTAATAGAGAATGTTATTTTAAAAACTCTAGTTAATGTCAATCACCTCCCTCTCTTTTGGCATCTGCTGGTTGGAAATTGATGTCAAAGGAAACGTTTAAAGTTATATGTTAAAGACGAAAGAGCTTCTATAAGCCTGGGTTCCTAGGTGACTGTGTGGCACTCTTCCACCACTGACCAGGGACACTTACGTTGAACTAGCAAACTAGTATGTGAGCAAGAAACTAAATTTTACTGTGACATTTTCAAATATGTTTGTCACAATAGCTAATTTTCCTTAATACAGAAAAGGTTAAACAAATATAGAAATGGTTACAGAGATAGGGTGTTACAGTAAAAATCTAAAACTAGTTAGATAAGCAGTAGACAACAAAGAAACTATTATTAGGAGCTAGATAATGGAAACCTATGGCAAGATATTTGGTAAAAGAGTTGCCTGTGATAATCTGAAGGCAAAAAAAAAAAAAAAAGCCTACAAAGCCCATACATAGCTCTAGAAGAGGTTAGAAAATGGGAATGGGATGTTAGTGGGTTATGTTTACTGGCTGCATTTAGCAACATATTAGAAAAATGAGATGAGCTCATGCAATAACAAGCAGGTTTGCGAGCATAAATGAAAAGGAATATAGAGAATACAGACAATTGGAGCCTCGAAGGTTTGGAAAACCCAACTGCTCTATACTCCAAAGAATAGGAAACAAGATTGAAAGAGCTTTTGAGCATCAAGGGCTCATTAAAACTGAGCCATGCAGTAGAGATTAGGTTTAGGGTGTAGCCTTCGCATTTAAATTTGATGGCCCTTTAAGTTGAGAAGAACAGAAGTATAAATCAGAATCTAGAATTATCTCCTGAAAAGAACTTTAGTGTTAACTGGCATATGGAACTGACTAGAAGCAAATAGATCAGAAGTCTTTCAGTTGTTGAGGAACTGAAATGCTAAAGAAGTCATAAGCCTGTATTAAAAGCGTTACTGTCTATAAGGAAGTCATGCTTCCCAATATCCACCTCACACGTGGCCTTAGAGGAAAATCTCCAGAGGCCAGAAGCAGTAACCACAGAGGACAATGGACAAGACAGGTCCTTGCAGAAAGTGGACAGGAGGTCTAGTTTAGGAACTTCCCCCACACATCACAATGCCGCCATTCAGAATTGCATCTCTGCGGTGGGCCGGTGTCACCCTTTCTCCCTTTCCACCTGAGAGTGTTTACTGCAATACATTCGCTTTGTCATTATACACTGGGTGTGACTGAGGAAGATATCTTATTAGTTTATAGGTCCAAGTGAGTTTTTCACCCTTGGCACTATTACACGTTGGACCAGACAATTCTTTCTTGTGGGAGCTGACCTGTGCATTGTACAATGTTTGGGAGCATCCTTGGCCTCTACCCACTAGATCCCCCTCCTTCCCAGTTGTGACAATAGAAGATGTCTCCAGATCCTGCCTAATGTTTCCTAGGAAACAAAATCGGCCCTGATGGAGAATCACCTAGTCACAAGGTGACGTAGGTTTATATTTAGAACTGATGGAGAAGCCTGTGCGGTTTCCTGAGGTTTCTGTACTTCAAACTCGATGAAGTGGCTGGGTGAGATTTTAGGTTATCTCCCTTGGGGGAAGAGAGAGTGAGTGTATTGTTCGGGAAGAAGAGTGAAAAGGATATTAGATGACCAAATAAATTGACTATGGCATAGAGTTCTAGGTCATCACCAAACCTGTTTTCTCCTCTTCCTGAGGGCACAGTAGATTATATTTCCCAGTCTCCCTTGCAATTAGATGTTGCTGCGAAACTGAGTTCCAGCCAGTGGAATGTGTGCAACTTCCAGGCCTGGTCCATAAAACCTCCTGCATCTGATCCTTTCACTCTTCTTCCATCTAATGGCTGAATGTTGATGTCAAGATGGCCTTGGAAACCAGGTGTTGGAGATGAGAAGGCTTCCATCAGCCTGGGTCTTTCTATTAGTACCTTATAACAGAGTCCCTCATCCCCTCTCTCAAATCTCACTACTAGGATATTTGTTTGTGAGAAATTAGCATTCAATTTTTATGTGTGATTTTAAAAATTATTTTAAAAAATTGTGGTAAAATACATAGAACATAAAATTTACCATCTTAGCCATTTTTAATTATACAGTTTAGTGGTGTGAAGTACATTCATACAGTTGTGCGACCATCTCCACGAGCCATCTCCAGAACTCTTCCATCATCCCTAACTGACATTCCTTACCCATTAAACAATATCTCCCCATTCCCTCTTTCCCCCAGCTCCTATCTCTATGGATCTGCCTATTTCCTAACTCTATGAATTTGACTATTCTAGGCACTTTGCGTGAACAGAATTACATAGTATTTATCCTTGTGCGAGTGGCTTATTTCACTTACGCATTTAATTTTAAAGCCATTGAATTTTGGGGTGTGTTCATTGAACTAGCTAGAATGACATACTCTGTGCCTGGAACAGAGTAGATTCTCAAACAGATGTTCACTAAATGAATGAACATTCAGCTATTGTCATTAATTTGAAACATTTGTTTAGAATACTATATTGTATTTTATTTGTAAATTTGTATTGTTTTATAGTTATATAAAAGTTATATCTAATTTGTTTAATATATCTTTAGGAAACCTTATAATTACTATGAATTGACATTGGGAGTCCATGACATTTTTTCCATACATTATTCATTGTTGGGAAACACTGCTATACTGGATTGTTTGAAAGAGCATATATCCTAAGAATGTTAAATCAAATACTTGCTTTAATTTTCTGCTGCCTAAAACCAAACTAGACTAGAGTTATTGAGGAATCCATATAGGAAAGTACATAGGAGTATAAATAACAACGTTCCCAGCCACACAAAAGCTTTTTAATTTGACAATGAAGGAAATATGGTAGCAAAAACACACTCTCTTTCTTTGGTCCTGACACCTAAGTACCGATATTTAATTGTCTTGAATACTAGTCTGCCTGATGGAAGGATAAAGGCTTTCAGGAAAAGAACCAGATTACTTTCTGAAGTGCCTCCTTTAATTCTAAAACTTGATCTCTCTCATCACTAGCTGTTTTTACCTTTTTTCAAATTTCTGTGGAAAAATGGCAAATTGCCTTTGTGGTTCTTAAAAAAACCCATTAGACTGTATGCTTTTCTATCAGAAATTACAGTGGTTATTCATTCTAGTCAGGACATAACTAGAGTGGATTGCAAAGGGTGCTTTTGCTTAGCAAGTGTGAGAGCCAAGTGCCTTAGCCTGACAGCATTTGGGGCATCCTTAAATAGTCAATGATTTGGTCCTTCCTTTCCTTGTCTCCTGTGAGTATGATCACTTCCTCACCTCTTTATGATTATTCCTATCGGGCACAACTAGATTTCTCTTTCTAGCGAATACTAAATACTAATTTCATAAACAAATACATTATAGAAGTTGTAGAAAATAAGGTTCTTTAAGAACATTTTAGAAATTACTGATGAGCTCAAAAAAGCTGAGAATTCTTAAGAAGTGAAACCAAATCAACCTTGAATTCCAAATCTGAACAAACCTTATTAATTTGTTGATTTAGATCCAAATGATTTTTAAGGATGAGTGAACCAAAGAGGAATGCTTTAAAGTAACCAAATAAAAAAGTAATCAATAAACCAAAGCTGTTTTATGCATTTTCTAATTAAATTGGCATAAAACCAAAATACTATAAGATTTTGTTTAGCTAGGCACCTGAAAAGTATTTTTATTTTTATTTTATTTTATTTTTGCTCTTGCAACTGGAAAGTATTTTTAAAATTAACATTATTTTCTCTTTTTACACAAGAGGTATAGGACTTTCAGGTACATTTTTTGCTTATAAAACAAAATTGACTGATTACAATACAAAAATAAAATAGCTTCTATGGCAATCATAAGACAAAGACCATGCCTCCCATAGTATCACTAGCTCTAAGTTAGGGCTACATACAATTAGAATTCTGAAATGAACCAAGTTGTGACTTAACAATAATGGACAATGATTTAGGAGTGCTAGTTTTTAATCTCAGTTCTGCTTCTGATGATTTGATTTTGAGCAAGTGACAACTTCCCCGAGCTCATTTTGTTTTGCAAAATAAAAGAAATAATCCGGACGTGCACTGTCCAATAAAACTTCCTGCAATGATGGACATATCCTCTGCTCAATATGGTAGCCACATGTAGTCACCGAACAAGAACTGGAATTTTTAATTTTATTTAATTCTGATTAATTTAAATAAACACATGTGGCTAATGGCCACCTTACTGGACAACAGAGGGCTAGCCTCACTTTCACTCATTTAGTAGGCATTTGAGTGCTTAGAATCTGCCAAGCATCAGGCTACATGGGGAAGGTGGGCCACCACAATGTCTTTGCCTTCAAGGAGTTGACATGAAGAAAAGCCAAAGAAATATTTTCTAATCCGTGTGCTTCATTAAACATACGCAGAAAGCACCATGCGCATAGAGGAGAGAGCAATTACCAGAAGGCCAATCATCTTTAAGATCCTCTCTAGCTGTAAAATTACATGAATTATACTCAACCAACATTTACAGAGCACATGTTTTCTGTCCAGCTCATTACTGGCTTGATTTCTGAGTACAGCCTTATCACTCAGAGATAGTAGCTGACAAATAGTGTCAGCACTCCTATTTTGTAAATTCATCCATTGAATATTTAGTGAGTGTTACTTTATGTATCAAGCACTTTGCTAGGCGTGTATGAAAAAGATGAATTTGACGATGTTTTAAAGGTGATCTCAAAAGTTTACAGTGAAACAAAAAATAGACTTTGACTATTTTTCAGGAAATAAATTACCAGGTGATGGGTTTGGTTATATTTAAAATTGATAGTGTTTCAGTTCAACCCAATATGATTTTGGTCAGTCATATTTAGAATCGATAGTACTTCAAATATTATTTCAACTACCTAGAATTGATGGTGCTTCAAATATAATTTCAACTACCTAGAGCCAAATCAGCAGCATTGACTATTATTAAAGAAAGTAGAAATAAAAAGATTGGGCACGTTTGTCCATAACTTCTGCAATAGGATATATCAGTTAGAATAAATACTTTGAGAGATATTTCTTAGAAACATTATTTTATATTATTACCTAGATATAAATATATATTCCTTTTCAATTTTTTTTTTCTTATTTAATGGTGTCTGGCTACAGTATCAAGTCTAGTATTTTTCTATGCATTAGATCATGTCTTTTTTTTTTTTTTTACATAAAGCTCTTATTTGCCTTAAATGCCTCTAATTTATTGGATATAAACATATTTATTTCTTCAACTATTAATTTATTTAGTTGACCAATTTGCAGCTATTTAAGTAGAGGATACAAAAACAAATAAGAGTTGGATCCTCTCAAGGAGCTGAGGGTAGGGAAAATAAAACAGAAAGATGAGGAGGAAGCAGTTACTTCCAGATGAGACATTAAGAGAAGGCTTTGTGGAGCATGTGGTATTGAGCTAACCTTGAGCCTTGAAAGAAGCATAGGATTTGCAAATGCAGAGAAGGACGGAAAAGCCATTTCCAACTTCAGCCAAGGCAGGGAGGCAGGGAGGCAGGGAGGCAGGAAAGCATAAAGTCAGAAAGGATAAGAATCTGAGTTAAAGCAAAGGAAAAAATAGCTATGAAAAGTTGGAGAGGAGAACCAGGTTAGGAACAGATTGTAGCTAGAACCTGGTTTTAAATGCTACGTTGGGTAGTCAAGAGTTTATTTTACAGATTGTGAGGCATTTGAGCAATAAGTGAAAAATCAGAGCTGAACATTAATCTGATAGGAATATTTAGGATACATTGGGCTAAAGAAGCAGCTAATGCAGAGGCCAGTTAGAAGGCTAGTTAGTAAAGCTGTGCAGACAATAGGTTATGTGGCTCTGAATTAGGATACTAGCAGGGTCATTAGAGAGGAGAGGACTCATGAGAGGTTATTGTAAAACTAGAATCAATAGGCTCTGGCAACTATTGCATTTGGTGATGGAATAAGGGTAAGAAATAAAAAGTGACTTCGACATTATAAATCTCTATGACAGAGAGGATGATGGTACTTAAAGCAAATGTAGTGGATGCAGGAAAAGAAACAGATTAAGACTGATGTGATCTTATAAGGAAAAAACATGTTTACAATATATTCTGGAAATGTATATATTTAATTCACTTTATCTGATGTCAGTGATGAAAACGTGAAGTGCACTGAGGGGCATCTTGAATTTTGCACTGTGATAATAGTGAGTGTCCAGGTTATTTGTATTCAACATTGTTCCTTTACTGAGTATATTTATTTGCTTAGACCGGTGAGTTGGAGAAATGCCTCTTACAACCTTAACTTGACCTTCTCGGTTAGTAAAGTGTCTGAGGTATATAGATTTGTTTACTGCATTCAAAATCTTTGACCAAGGAGAATCTTAAAATAGCACAAAAGATCTTTATCTTTAACAACAAAAAAACCCATCCGTAGATGGACTTGATGTAAGCTTTTAGCTTACGTGTTCTTTGAGTACTTACACTCAGGGGCTTTCTAAATTAAATCTGATGTGTTTAATATACTTCAGATTAATAGTCCATAGACAATTACTGTCATTCTGTTGCTATCATGAAACCAATAAAATCATTAATGCAATCAAATATAATTTCCTATTTGGAAAAAGTAAGTTTTATTTGTATAATCTTTCTAAGAGGAAATATTCATGTTTCCAAAGAGTTGGTTAAGATTAAAACAATTTTGAGGGTTTAACAATTGTTTTTACTAGAGTAGTTTCTAAATAGGCAGATAAGGAAGATATGTTGTAAAAAATGAATCCATTTACAACACAGAAAGTTCCAAGCAGTACCTTCCTCCATATCTGTGGTTTTGATTTTCAATCTGAAAAGAATTACAGTTGGAATATGCAGCAGGCCTATTAGGCTGATACTTCTAATGCCGTATTTAACTTTACTCATTTTAAATTCTCCTTTAAATCTTAAGAATTATTTAATTTATTTATTCCTTCTTTCCTTCCTTCATTCACTGAGGGATAAGAGGGCCAAAATGTAAAGTATGTTGAGACACCCAGTACCATTCCTTTTCTTTGGCACACTTCACCTACTAGCTAAGAAAAGATGGGAGGTTCCTTTGTGGGAACAAGAAGACTGCTACATGCTTGACAAGCCACTTTGGCCAAAGGATATTGTAGCAAAACCTCACCCTGATGACTATTAAGCAAAAAACCAGAACAATAACGCCGGTGGTAAAGAGTAAAAGAAAAAAGAGATTCCAATGACATGTAGGAAAGGAAACCGAAGTACATGCACAACAACTGATTTAAAAAGCAAGTTTTTGTCAAAGTTATCCAGTGATTTGCTTCAATTTTTGGCTTTATTTTTAGTGCAGACTTGATTTCTTAACACATAGCTTAGCTAATCAAGCACCTTCATTTGTAGTAACATTTTTTGGGGTGGCAAATGTATTGGTCTTGCACTAATATGATAAGCCTGGGCAGATAGAATGAGGGTGGCTTTACTGCCTCCCACACAGAAGTTGTTAGTAGAAGAGGGATGTAGTGGTTATGTGGCATAGGTAGGGGGAAGGCAGGAGGAAAGGGCTCCCATCTGTCTTTGCTGATTAGACTGGCATTTGTATTGAAGAATACAGATGTGCTTTGACTTATACCGTAGATGTGTTTCTGAAAAGTTGTATATAAACTGATGTTTTTATTGTTGTTGTTGTTTGTCAATCTTAACTAGCTATATTTTCAGAATTCCTTTCCCTTCATTTTTCACTGATCTGCAATTGGCAGGAGTATCTAAGACTTTAATTCTGAATTTCTCTTCTACTTCTTATCTCTCGTGCAGCCAAGCTTTGTTAATCCTAATACATGTTTATTGGTTCTGATTTTAAAAGTTTTTTTTATAATGTGGACAATGTCTATTTCCTCTACATTATCAATTTAAAACTTGCAAATCTGTATTTCTGCTATTCCATATATTTGCTGATATTATTATTGTTACTTTATAATAACAGTAATAAAATCAGCATTTATTGAGCATTTACTTGTACTAAGCATTTTTCTAGTCTAACCACTTTCTTGTTTTTGTTTATTTAAACCTCACCATTCAATGAGGTAGGTATTATTCTTCTGTTTCACAGATGAAGAAACTGAGGCACAAGGAGATTAAGCAACTCTTTCCAGGTTACACAATCAGTAAGTGGCAGAACCTCTTTACATCACAGTTTCCTAAATGAGGTTCACAACTGTAATGGAGTTAAACATGGAAGGCTTCATGACTAGAAGTTGTCTTTTTTATGCCTACATTCCATTGTCTAGAACTTAGTCACATGACTTCACCTAACTGCAAAGAAGGCTGGGAAACATAGTCCAAGTGTATGCCCAGAGAAAAATAGAAACACTTTGGTAAAGAGTTATGCAATTTCTGGCCATATGGCCGGCCACAAGCTAGTAAACACACAATTATATAACTTGTGATAAGTGCTGTAAAGTAAAATAGCATATATATGAGTGAGAATAATGGAGCTATTAAAGAAAAGTCCTTTGTCATGAAGTGATATTTAAGCTGACACCTGAGAAATGAGAAGACAAAAGTGGTAGGAGAAAGAACATTCTAGGCATGTATGAAGGTTCCAAAGTAGGTACAGCTTAGAGAACCGGAAAGGGTGGCATGAGACAAGAATCAAGAGGTAGGCAAGTCCACATCACACAGTGCTCCACTGCACATAGTAATGAATTAGCAGTCAATCCTAATAGCAATAGAGAGACACAATATTTTAATATTTTTAACAGGATGTTAAAATGGGACTCTTTCTGACTCCCTTTCAGACGAGGTCCCAATTATAAGCTCCCTGCACCACCACCCCCATTCCAAAGTGAAGTGTGAGGAAAGAGCGAAGAAATAAAATAGAGGCACTTCAGTCAAACTGCTAAACTACTGAAATCAAGTAGGCTGAGGCATGAAGAAACAATTCTAGTCGTACTTTAACTAGCCTGAGAACTTAAACTTTTGAACTTTTCAGTTGTGTGTCAATGCCTGGAGATATATAAATCCTCTAGATAACCCTCTAAAAAGCCCTCTGAACGTAGGAAACAAAGTTCACGTGTCTAGACAATCTGACATCTATTATCCAGACCACTGGACATCTGGAAGATTACCATCTCAAACCAGTCCAGGGGCTAAGACTGCAGAACTGATCTTCCCAAGAATGTACTGTTCCCTGTAAGAACTCTCAGCTTTGCTTTCTTCTTCAGAACACTCTGGATATCGCCTCGTCGTGTTTCTTAGGATCTGCAAATTCTAAGACCCTTGAATAAAACTGTGTTTTTAATTTTATCAAAGTCTTCTGATTCATTGATGCTCAGTTGACAAGTGTTGGCGTCAGATCGTTAGTGACAGAGTTACAAAGACGGTGCTAAAAACCCGTTCTGTGGATCCTTACTCTCTTGCCTACCTTAAGGCTATAAATGTGCTAGAATTGAAGGGGTTGAGGACCTCGCTGAGGTTTGAAAGATTCCCATGCAAAGAATCTTCAGTGTGTTGGGTGTCTTCCCTACACCCATGGGAGATTGGTGGGACAGATGTTACTCCACCTTAGGGCCCATGAGGGAGGCTTTAAGGAGAGTTTGACTTGCATCTTCTGGATTCCATGGGACACAAATACTTGGAAATTAGTTTACTAGCATCAAAATAAGGAATTGCATTTGGAAAGTACCTGTGATGCCTTCATGGACATCTTATAGGTTTAAAACCTTTGCTAGGACTATATGCCTGGGATCATTTCAAAAGACATCATGCCCAAGAGACCTTCTGCTTAAACCAGGAAACGTAAGCAGAAAAAGGCTGGAGATATGCCATCAGATTCAGAGGTGAGGGTGAAGGTGGGGCTGGGTGGGTAAGTGTCCAGGTGAGACAGAGGCTTTGCCAAGTTCAGGGAAGCTATAGCCGGAGGAATCCATGGGAAAATATCTAAGGTGCTCATAAAAACAACTCTGAGAGCAAGAGTCAGTTTTTAAACACCTGCTGTGGCCAAAGTATACCAAATGCTAGGTTACATCTATGTTTGTCAAACAAGAACTTTCTTGTCCCTTATCTCTCTTCTTTGTCTGGCTGCTCTACCCCTGACTGGCTAAAGGGCAGCTGAGAGAATGAAGAGGAGAGAAGGGTGGGGAGAGAGGAGCTGAACCCCACACCACAAAGGCCTCCAGCCCAAGCACTTCGGATGGGTGGTGGGAGGAAGCATTACCTGCAACAAAGTTCAATTTTGACCAATACATTGGACTGGACATTTTTATTCTTAAAATGAAACTTCTTTATGATTGCAAAGAAGGATTTTTTTTTTTTAACTGAAAATACTGTAAAAGTCAAGGGACTTGCCCTAGGCACTAGGGAAGAATCTATCTTGCAGAGTTAGTTTGATCAGGCTTTTGAGAAGAAAAGTAGTGTTGTTTTCTGTTTTCACCTTAACAGAGTCTCTGGTTCTGTGTAGAAGTTGCTTGTTTTCAACAACTGCACTGGCTACTGGGTGGACATCAGATCAGGGGATGACAGGTGTGAAGAGGGTGAGAAGAGGGTGAGTTAGGAGGTGGTTGCTGACTCCTCTTCTAGTTGTGTGACTTTGGGCAAGTCATTTAACTTCTCCATGCATCAGTTTCCTCATCTTAAGGTGATAATGTACTATAATTCCTAATAGGGTTGTTAAGAAGAATAAGTAAGTTTATATATGTAAAGTTCTCAGAGGAATGCCTGATGCCTAGTAAGTATTATGAAGGGTTTGTTACTATTTCTACTTTAAAAATTATTATTTTAGCAGCCCAAATGAGAGACAGTGGTAGCTTGGACTATCTTTAACTAGAGAGCATGTAAAGGTTCATGATATATTTTAGAGCTCTGGTCAACAGGACTGTGGGGGGTGATTGGATACGGAGAGTGGAGCAGAGGGAGAGGGAAAGAGTCGCTCCAGGGTTTCTAGCTTGGACATGTGGATGGAGTTGAGATTAATGAGATTGAAGAGGACAGGAACTGAATGTTTACCAAAAGTCTGCATTTTAACAGCATTGAAAGATTTGGACATCGCAGTGATGGTTTCTCTGAAATCTCAAGTGCTCTAAAACAAAGTCACATTCTGACCCTCTGCCCCACTATTTTAGAAAATGGGGAGCAGGGTTAGATAATTATGTAATAATAGGGTTGTTCTTTTAAGAACCAAGAATGAGCTCAATGGGCAATCAATCCTTGTATAAAAAATATTGTCAGAAAAACAATTTATGGTAATAATTCTAAAATTAACATTGTCATCTTTAATAGATGTCTTTGAAAATTTAATTGTCCTGTGTTTAATAGACAATAAACTACATAATAAATTTGCTCAGTGGAGCCTGCAATATAGTGTTCAAATCTTTTTTTTTTTTTTGAAAGCACATACACAAATGCACAGATAAAATTTTATTTCTTAATGGTTTAAATACCCTGAATGGCTTGTCACCTTACCTTTGCTGTAGTAAGCTGATGTTTGTAATCAGGGTAACAATAAGATTACCATTCTAAAGACATACTGTAGAGATAAAAGAACCCTTTGTTCACCGGTATTAACTCTCTGTGTTCTTTCTGACCGTCTGGTGACACGATCAGTGTTGAGAAACAGAATTTTTCTTGTGCCAGAGATCTTGCCAAAAGCTGTCTTTATGACTCCTTCCGAACTTGCTGGGGATTGGAAGAACGTTGGTATCAGATGCTAGGTCTGACCAATGAATAAGTGGCTAAAGGCCATTTTTCGGTCTCCACCCTTCAGGTGTGTAGATCCCTGGGTAGATGCACATCTTCTCGTTGTTAGAACTTTCCTCCTGAGTCTCCTCGACCGCAGTCCAAAAGGAGAGGCTGCGTCCTTCAGGGCTCTGTGAGAAGGTGAAGAAGCAGGTTGTTCCCTGAGACCTTGATGTCTGAGGTTGCACCATCTGCCAGGGTTGGGGCCTCCTCCTGGTAGTTTGTTATGCAAGATGAATAAATTCTAGAATATTGTGCCTATAGTTAACTATACTGCACTGTACATTTAAGAATTTGCCAAGAAGGTAGATCTTGCGTTATATGTCCGTACCATAATAAAAAATGTAATTAATTAAAAAAATCTCTTAATACTTGGTGTTCTGAAATTTTATAATGTTGTATATAGATGATCTTTTTTTTTTTCTTGGCACTCATATTCCCCTTTACTAGGAATATTTATGTCTTTATTTAACCCTGGAAGAGATGATAAGTATGCATATTTATATATATGTATAAATATATGTATTTATATGTATAAATACATATATAAATATATGCATATATATTCATTATATTCATATATTTATATATGAATTCATATATATATTAAAGTTTGGCGTATATATTTTATACAACATATGCTATGGAGAGTTAAGAAAATTTAAAGACTAATTGTTTTTTACTTTGTTTTCCCTAACAAAATGAAAGTCACTGTGTTGAAGGCCCTTGATATTATGTGATTGTCTATTCATTTTTTTAAATAAATTAGAATAAGAATAAAATTAAAATCCTAATTTTTATAAATTAGAATAAGTATTATAATGGTTATTGAATGAATTTGAAAAATTATATATCACTTGTGAAAGAAAAAATCAAGATAACTATAAACTTGATTGATTTATTCAACTTTTCATTATGTTGATTTATTCTTAGCTATAATACTCGTGACCATGTAGAATTACACTGATTAATATAATAAATTCTACAACCATTTTATTTCTCAATAAATTGCATAAACTTTATTTTTATTGAAGATTGTACATGAAATCGGTGTTATATCTTCATATCACTTCTTGAGAAGGAAGTTCTGATTTGAAATTGTATCATTTCCTTCAAAATGAAGGGTAGTACTTAGTTAAATAAAAAAATTGATGACATCTTTTAAAACATTTTATCTTCACTATGTCTTATTAAAATAAAATCCATCAAGTCCTTTTAAAAAATGCTATAGGGTTTCCAATATGTCATATTTTAGAATTAATGGAATTTATATATATTTCCATTTTACCTTTTTCTGCTATATTTGATTCAAATCCAAGCTACTCAGTTTAACTGCAATTTTTCTGAGAATGTTAGTGTGTATCATCTTTACATTACTCAGTAAACGTTTTGATGAATTCATTTAATGACAGAAAGCCCTCTCTACATTTACTGTGTGAGAATTAATCACTCATTGCTCCTAGGCAAAAACAAACAAACAAAACATAAGTAAATAAAATAAAATAAAACAAAGCAAAATATTATACTATATATGTAGATATATATAAATTACATTTATGTGCATATGTATATATATAATTTAGAAAAGCTATTTTATCCTTCCCCAATTTTTTTTTGGAACTTCAATTTTCTAGATATTGAATCTTCTGGATTTTGTTTCATCTTTTCTCTAAAGTTTTCTCTCATTTTATCTTTTGCTTTATGTTCTAGGAGAGGTCTTAGGCTTTGTTTTTCAACCCTTCTAGTGTTTTTTAAAATTTCAGCAATCATATGTTTAACTTCTAAGAACTCTTTCATCTCTTGGATTTTTACTTTGATGTGTGGAGAGGTCAGGGCAAGAGATAGGAACATCCAGTTCCAACTTTGCGATGGCAGTATCTTTCCAAATCTCTCTGCTAATGCTTGTATACAAATTTTAAAGCTTCTTTTTTTTCTATTCCATAGATAATCTCTGTTTTTTCTCTAAGATCAGTACTATTTATCTCAGTCTTTCTGTTTTATGTTGCTTGTCTTCTTTCTTACGGTCTTGTGATCTTTAGTTGCTTGTCAAGTTTATAAATGGGATGTTCTAGTTGGCTTTTTAGGAGTTTCTTTCTGTCATATTTACTGGTCTGTCTTCCCGTGGGATAGTTCTGTGTATATGGGAGTGAATGCTAGTTACCCAAGTTAACCTCTAAATTGCAGTGGCTTTACACAATGGATGTTTGTTTTTTATCTGTATAATAGTTCAATGCAAATGCTTTGATTGGCAGGTAACTTTCTTCCATGTGCTGATGCAGAAGACAAGATTCCTTCACTGGGGCTGGTAGCATCTCCCTGGGCCTTGGTGCCTTTTGCTTTTGGCTGCCAGAAGGTTGAACAACAAACCTTTCCCAAAAGTCTGGCCCAGAAGTGATACACATCACTTCTATCCACATTTCACTAGTTAGATGACTATACCTGGGTGTAAGAGAGGTTGAAAAATTCAGTCCTTGGCTGGGCAGCCACCTCCCAGAAGACACATCACACTAAGGAACGAGGAGCGTAAGCTTTTGGTAGGCAGCCAGCCACCGCTTCTATAAATAGCCTTGTCCATGGGTTGCCTTCATTTTAGGGTAAGAATGCTGGAACCTTATAGTTTTTGTTTGTTTGTTTGTTTGTTTTTTTTGTGGGGTAAGATTTGGCACTACAATGCAAAAATGGAGAGAGCTTACTTGGGGGCACTCTCATCCAGCCTTAGCATTCCTAATTCTCTCCAGTCAGTTTATTCAGTTTTTCAAGACAAGGAAACATTTTTTGGCCAGGAATCAAATGCTCGTTGGTATTCTGTGAAATAGAAGAAGAGGACAGGGAGTGTAGGCAGGTGTCTGGTGCAGTCACGTACTAGATACACTCTCAGTTAATCCCTCTGTTCAGCCTCCCCACTGCCCGCTGCCCTCTGAGGCACCCTCCAAGTCTGTCTGAAGCGTCTGTGGTTTCTGCCATGGAGACTGATCTCTTCTACACTGAAATCTCTTCCTGCATTTGTTGGACTGCCCATTCTTGCTCATCCAAACACAGCTTTCAAGTCTCTTTCCATATTCCACTTCTTGTTTCAATCCCTCATCAACTGGCAACTCTCTTTCCTTTCTCTTTACTGTTCTGGGTTTGTTTCTGTGTAGTCATTAGGCCTCCAAAGGTGTGGGAGTAGAAAAGACAAAGCTTTTTGCTGAGTTTGCTGTACTGAATTTGAAGCCCCCAGAACTATTTCTTGAGGAAAATCCTGAGTTTCCTTGCAGAAACCATTTGAGTATGTGTCCAGTGTTCCACTTAGATTCTTTAATTTTCTTAAAAAATGTAACTTTACTGTCTGCTTATTTGTTTTTAAAGCACGTATAGATCTAGCAGCTTAGAATATTACCTGTCTGTTTTCTCTTCAGTGAGCACAAGCCTGGCGAGTCTACCACCTGTACATAGCAAAAGGCCAGGTGCAAGGGAGATATTTTGGGAGGTGTGATTAAAGAATATTTGTTTCAGTTACTCTTCCAGTTAACTTAACTTCTATTCTTGGAATAAGCTGGAACAATCATTGGGGTTGTGTTACCTTAGCCCTTCCATAACCGCCTTGGTCTAGTTGTTTTAGCATTATGGCCTTCACTTTAAGAAAATGATTGACAAGAAGCAGCCTTTCCTCTTATTGCAATTACTTTATAAATTTTTAAAGAACTATCTTCTCTCTTTGCCATTCAGAGAGACATTTTTGAAATAACTCTTGCCACCAAAATTGTGGATCCTTCTGAGAAGGTGAAGTGTTTCCTTTTTTCTGATATTGAGAACTGTGCAACTGACCGTATTTCCCTTTATCATCTGTGTCTTAGCGGTCTCTGGTCTTGACTTCCCCTTCTATCTTAAAACTGTGATGTTTCTGAGATAATGTGAATTGAGATAGAACTCAGTTGGTAATTGGCTCCCGTCCTCTACCTGGTTGCAGTTCTCAACTAGAGACCAGTTAAAAGTAGTATCTTCCCTAGGATGAAGGATCAGAGAACGACTATTTTATGATTATTTGGGGGCCTTCTCAGTTCAATGTATGGTGCACATGTGTAATAATTGGTCTATTTCTTACACATCTCATAAATAGGAACAAAACACATAGTTACTGGGAGACTAATTGAAAAGGGATTTTTTGTGGACATTTCAATAATGTGATCATGAATTTTACATGATGGAAATTGTTGGATTCTACTTGTAGAGAGGGTTTTAATATATCTATTAGTAAATCTCTAATTCTACTGGGTCTCAATAAAAAGCATTTACTGTTTATTGACAGGGAGCTACATACATTTTATGTTGTGCACATTACTATCTAAATGCTTTTTATTGTAAGACACCTCAAAACTCTTATAGAATAAGGCAAGGTGTAAACACATGAATATGAAAATAGAGAAAAAGTAAAATAAAATAAAGTTAAAAGATTAAGGAAAGTAAAATAAAAATACTCAATTGATTGTATTTGGGATATGTCTATTCTGAAAATAGTAATTCAGTTTCCATATTATTTCCATAACAGAAAATCATATTATTTTTTCTGTTTTAAGATTTCTTTGAAGACATATAAAATATCATACTACTTATACTGGGTTGAATAGTGTTCCACCAAATTCATATCTACTTCGAACCTCAGAGTATGGTCTTATTGGAAACAGGGTCATTGTAGATGTAATTTGTTAAAATGACATCTTACTGGGTGGGTCCTAAATCCAGTGTCTGGTGTCCTTATAAGAAGGCCATGCGAATGCAGAGGTAGATATTGGAGTGGTGCAGCTCAAGCCAAGGATTGCTGGCAACTATCAGAAACTAGGAGAGAGGCAAGGAAAAGATTCTTCTTCAGAGCTTCCATAAAAAGCCAATTTTATTTACACCTTGATTTCAGACTTCTAGGCTTTTGAATTGTGAGAGAGTAAATTTCTGTCATTCTCAGCCATGTTTTTGGTAATTTGTTAATTTGTTATGGCCCATAAATTGAGCATCAAGTGGGTTCTCCACAAATAGCTGCCAATTAATACCCATATTAATCTGAACAGGAGACACTTTCACAATAATTTTAAACAAAATATGTTCTGATAAAAAAAAACTTTCTTTCTTTCTTTCTTTCTTTCTTTCTTTCTTTCTTTCTTTCTTTCTTTCTTTCTTTCTTTCTTGCTTGCTTGCTTGCTTGCTTGCTTGCTTGTAGAAAACACACTATGGTTTGATATAAAATGCTTTTTTATAGATGCGTTTTTGATCTCAATATTACATGTATGAATTGTAGCCAAAGAAAATGTCATAAATGAGGATAAGCAAAATTTCACGCTTCAAAATGATGCTATTCACAGATAATATAAAGACTTTATTATTTATTTTCTGTCAACAACTATAGCTGGGTTGGTGCACCCGTTGCATTGTGTTTCATTAACTTGGCTACTCTTGGAAAGATGCTGGTAAAAGAGATAAACTATATTTGCAAAACTTATGAGAAAAAAACAATACAATGTATTTCTTTAGTTGATGAGCTTTCATGATACTGTAGGACACAGTGGGGAAAATGTAAAATAAAATGAAAAATAAAACAGTAATTAGTGAAAATTATTTTTTCACTGTATTTTTCCAAATCATGAACGTATTTTATTTAGAATGGATCTACATACTTTGTATATTCATAGATAAATATGTCATGAGTTTGGGGAAAAGTATTAATGGGGCAAATTATAGAAAAATGCCTTCAACACGGTTCATAGACATTCGCAAGCTGTCATTCTGATGTTCTATCACCCTCTACTGGTCAGTGAGCCAAATTACATTTAGTCTTTTTCCGCCCACTGCGAAGTGGATTTCTTTAATAAAAACTAAAAAAACCCACCAAATTTGTTTATTTGTTAAATTTACAAAACTTATTCACGGATAAAAAAAATTATACTAAAAATAAATATATGAAATCATTTGTTTATCCTCTCTCTACCGTTAGTCTGTGAGCTCCTCACTGGAAGCCAGACACTTTCATCACCTTCATGTCACTAGTAGCCCATATACTGCTTAGCCCAGGACACCTACTCAGTAAATGTTGAATCAACAAAATATTAAGGCAATTTGCATAATTATAGTATTCATTTATCATTATTTTATGAAGTTCTTTGTGTCATAAGTATCATTACTATATGGAATTACATAAAATTAGTAAAATGGACATTTCTAACATACTGATTTTGTATAAAATGCTAAAGATATTTTAATTTTAATTTATTTTAAGAGTTTCAATCCTCTGTTTAAAGTTATTTTGATTGTAATTTAACCTGGGCATTTTTCTGGTTACCTGTTATTCTGATTAGTTGTACGTTTTTTTTGTCCTGAAAAAACATTTTATTTTCTGTTATATAAACATTTTTCTCAAGTAATGTTACCAGAACAACCTGTTTATAGGGTTTTATAGTTGGAATAAATATATATTTTTAAAAACTTATCTCTATTATTCAGTTACGATATAAAAATAATTCATAGGCTATAGTTTTCAGAAAGCAGTTAGCTGGACAAATCCTGCTGAAAAAAGCTTCCTATTTAAGTCTATAGTATAGAATGAAAAGATATGACTTAAAAAATCTTCTGATCAAAAAGCTTGAGATCATCAAAGGAATATTTCTTGATTTTCCACAGAGAGGCACTAGGATTTCTTTATTATTATTTTTTGTTTGTTTGTTTGTTTTTTCATAACCTCTTTTGGTTTCACCCAGGATGGCTTGGCAGAGAGATATACTATACAACTTCTGATAGCATTCCTTGATTTCACTCATGTTGATTTCAGAATGGGAAGCTATAATTCTGATCAAGGTCTTATGATGCATTCCAGCATGTCCTGATGAAGCTTCTCAGCAGAGAACATCGGTTTGTTTGCGGAATGCTTTGCAAACTCGAGGTCACCTTTCATCTCTAGTTCCAGAACTTTGTTCATATCACGCTGGTTGTACTTGGAGTACTTCTGAAACACTCTGCGAAGATGGAGATAGCTTCTGGTGGTAAGGATGGTACTGAAAACTTTCACATCTGTCCCTTTTCTTCTTTCTCCTGCTTCATATAATGCCCTGGCATCTGAATCAGCTGAGTCCTCACTTACGCCAACATCCTCAGAATTGGTCGTTCTTAACACAAAAAAAGGGGAGCCTTCTGATAATCTCCAAATGTGTCTGAGGTGATGTCTTTAGCCAGATCGCTCTTCGGTTCTTCTCTATAAACTATTAATTTCTCTGATTTCTCTGTAAGTTCTTGATGCCAAAATTTCATTTGGAGCATCTTCGTTAGTTCTGAGGACTTTCATGGCAGCAGAGGCCAGTGGCATCCAGCTGAGCTGGAGTTTTAACAGAGCCAAAGCAACTTCCTCCAGATGATGACCTCCAAGAGTTTTCTTCAGAGTTTCATCCAGGGCTCTCCTTTTTCCTGGAGATATGCTGCTTTGACCTGTTGACACTGTGTACCATTTCTCTTAATAAGCATGCCAGTGATGGTTGCTTCATCCACACCTGGATATAGATCGGTTGTGCATTATTAATTGAGAATGCTTGTTTATAATTAGGATCTGTGGGGGTAGGGGAGGGTGCCAGCACCCGGCGGGGGGCAGGTGGGGCCAAAGGCCAGAATGGTGGCTTATGCTCTGAGCTTATTTCTGTTTCGCATAAACGTATTCCAGAAGCTGATGTGAAGGCGGGTTCCAAGGTCTTCAGGACCCTGGTTCATTCTGTCTTCCTGCTCCATCTTGTGTAAGGGCATCCCACAGCTTGGGAAATGCAGCCTGAACCGAAGCTCGTTCCAGAATGCTCCCGCCTCTAGGCGTTCTTGTGTGTGCACCCGCTGATGCCACATCTTTTCAGTTTAATCTCACACTCTGAAAGTATCTATACATGCTAACGTGCCTTACACTGTAGTGCCAAATTATCACGAAGCTTAACAGATGATATTAATACCCACTGCTGTAATTTCAGAGGATCCTCATTTCCACAGCTGTACCCTTAACTGGCTGACTCACTAGAGTAAAGAAAAAAAAGTCTTTTGTTTTACTTTAAGCTTCTCAAAGAGACAGTCGGGCCCAGCAGAAGCGTGGGAGGTGTGTGCATGTGTGTTTGAAAAGGGGAGACGGATACCAGGTTTTGTAGAAGCCTTTTTCTTGTGAGGAGATTGAATTAAATTCGCTAAGAGAAAACAACCTTTCATAAGTTTCCATCAGATGGGCTTGAATTAAATGATGGATGTGAGGCCACAGAACACTGAGTCCAGAAAAGCATTGCCATTTAGTGCTAGGTCCATAGTTCTCAGGATTTATGGAATGCATGCCCGAGGAATGAGGGGATTACCACATGCCTTGAAGAGAGCTACACCCTATTTTTGTTATGGACATTGATGATTTGTTCCCTGAGGCCTACTCACAAATGCCGGTCTTAATTATATACAATATGTATTGATTTCTGTGTGTCCAAGGCTTTTTTTCTCCCATATTCACTCTACATTATACAGAATCACAAAACAAACTGATGATATTATGCTCTCCTTCTGAATGTAGTCCCAGAATCTTATTATTCCATTTCTGTTCTTAATAAAGAGCTGGCTCTCTGCTTCATCAGACTGCCCGGAGTCAGCTCCGCCTTCCGTCCATTATCCCAGTGGTTCTCAACCTGGGCTGATTTGCCCCTCAGGGACATTTGTCATTTTTTTACACTTTTGATGGTTGTGACAGAGGGGGATGTGTGTGTGTGTGTGTGTGTGTGAGTGTGTGAAACTAGTAACTGAAGGCCGAGGATGCTGCTAAACACTCTACAGTGCACCAGACAACAAAGAATTATCTGGTCCCAAATGTCAGTGGTGTAGAGGTTGAAAAACCCTGACAGCCGATGCAAGCTCCTGCTGTCCCCTTGCTCCTCTCCTCCAGCAGCTGGACATGCCCTTCCCTTCACTAGTGAATAGAAGTGGACCGACATGAACTCCTTCAGACCTCTGGCCCTCTCCTAATGCTTCCTCAGCTGTAAAATGGAGATAATAATAGTGCCTATCTCTTAGAATTGTTATGATAATTAATCAGCAAATAGTGAAAAATGCTTAAAAATGTATACTGAACTTAAAGCAGTCAGTCTCAATAAATTTAATACATCAACTATAATTTAAACTTTATTTATACCTATGCCCATTTCTTTCCTCCAATCTCAGGGAGTAAGATGTTTTTTCACCTTTTCAAAGTTGGTTCTTCTATTTCGATTGTCTGCCTCATGTCTTCTCATCTTTAAAATGACTTCTGTTATTCTCTTCCTTTGTTCAGTATTTTCAAACTCTTCCTCTCTAACAACAAGGGCGCTCCCATGGCCCTGGCCCCCATCACCCTCTCTGTGCAGCCAAGGTTTTTGACAGAGCTCAGTCTGTGCTTTCTGTCTTGACTTCACTCAGCCATCGTCTGTCGTGAGGCTCTGCCTCCATTCTTCCCTCTGTGAAAGGTCACTAAAGACTTCTGCATTGCTGCACCCAGTAGGCTCTTTCTAGTTCTTTGTTCGACCTTTCTGTAGCATGGACACTATGACGACTCCCATGTATCCTCCCCTGGCACGCTCTCAGCTCTCCGACTGCTGCTTCTCAGATCCCCTTCCTGACCCTTTTTCGTGCATCCTATGGTGAGTTCTAACATTACTTTTCAAGGCTCCAACTAACATCTTAGGATTGGTGACATGTAAAGTGACATCTATCCCCAGCTCTGAGTCTCTCCACTTCTTTCTATGCTCATAGCCTTGGTTGAGTGTTCAACCGCTACTTCATTCTAGATTCATCCTTTTTCTTCATCCCGATATCCAGGTAATCATAAGGTCCTGTGTAATTTCTTAATATATCTCATAATCAATTACCTTCCTCTCTACTCCCGTGGCTCCTGGCAAGCTCAGGCCTCTACCACCTGTCACTTAAGTTACTGTAACAGTCTTATAACCAGTCTTCCTGCCCTTTCCTCTCACCATTCTTCCTCCACATTGCCACCATTTGACACCTCTAAAAGGCACATCTGATTCCTTCATGACCCTCCATAAAATTCTTCAAGGGATGGACAATGTCAGTGGGGAAAGTCTGGGCCTCTTGCATGGTACAGAAGGCTCTTCATTTCTTGGTAGGTGTAGAGTAGAGGTTGGTGGGGCAGGTCTCCACCTTGCAGGTTTTCAGGGATCCAGGTTCCTTCCCTTTTGTGGCTATACCATCTTCAAGGGTCCCATCACCCCCTGCATTCAGCTGGCAAAAATGGAAAGCGCATGAAAGAAAAGGTGTGAGAGGATTTAATTAGCTAAGCCTAGAAGTGGTAAACTTTAACTTTAACTCATGTTTTGTTGGAGAGATCTTGGTCACACGACCATACTTAACTAACTGCGGGGACCACTGGGAAATGTGATCTAGTTGTGTGCCCAAAGAAGGTGAAAAGGAATTTTCATGGACAGCTAGAGGTCTCTGCTACATCCCTCATACCCTTGTTTCCTGGCTATCCATTTTTGCTATTTATTTTTTAAAAAGTCTACTTTAGCCACTTCTGTGAAGATTTCCCTAATACCCATTTCTCCTTCAAAGCACTCACGTCTTTATTCCCCACGGAACCTTGAACATTTGTATTTTCTATCATAGTGGCTTTGGCGTCCTCCCTGTTAGCCTGTAAGCTTCTTGAGGTCAAGGACTACAGCTGATTCATTTCTGTTTCTCAAGAATTTAGAATAGTTCCTTACGTATTTATTGAGTGAATTATTAAATGCATGACTGTTGAGTAGAAGACTAGTCAATTGCTAAATTTTTAAAAGTTCTAATTCTCAAAGATTTTATGTTTTTAGTGTTGAAAATTAACTCTAAAATTAAGGTGCTGGTAGTCTATGGCAGAATATCTAATTTACAGGAGATAAATGTACACATGTTTAAACATTATAATTTGAAATCTATCTTGTCTGGATCTGTGTCTCTAATATTAATTTTTTTCTCTTATATGTAATTTTAAAATCTGTTGCTATTAACATGCATTACCTGCTGAACTTGGGAACATTTTTTGCAGTACCTTAAAGGTAATGAGAAAAAAAATGAAGCTGGCTTTTAGGATTTGGACATAAATAATGTTTTTTTTTTCCCCCCACACAGTTAGCAAATATATATCCAAGAATTAAGTATGTTTTAATAAAGGTTTTTATTAGATATTTGGTTTCTTTGACAGGTTATTAAAAACTCACTTATTTCTGTTATTTGTTTTACTGTTTTTACTTCTAAGGAATAGTTTTAAATGACGTTGCTTTTATTTATATACTCTTTCAAAAATAAAATCACCAATAGAAAAGGCTGTAGCCTTTGAACAATATTCTTATTCTTTAAGCATCTGAGGGATATTTATAACATTTTGATAAGGTTTTTACATGAAGCTCACGTGGCAATGTGGTTAAGCTGAATCTGGAAAGATGAATAAAATTAGCTACTCTTCCTAAGATTCAACAGATAGTTGAATTGGCTTCTAATGAGCCAAGGGAGTGATGGAAAAAATGTAAACTCCCTTCTATGTACAATAAATGCTCTATACACAGTCATGTGTTGTATTCTGCTTAACCATAAAATAAGATAATAAGTATTTGTATGCATGTATGTATATATATTTATATATTTATACACACATATACATACATAAACACAATACAGACACACAAATATAATCACAGTTTTTCAAGCCCTCAAAGTTGAGGGCTGATTGTAGTTAAATATTTGAGTACCCATAATGTAATAGTGTTATAGAATACATATGCTGTCTTCCTATTTACTATATAGAAGACAAAGTACTCCTCCTTCTCTTGCTACTAATAAGATAAACTAAAAACACTTTCAAACTTGCCATATAATTAAAGACTACCACAGCTACAAATTCCTTCAGAAATCTTGTGTCTATAAATTTCCTTGATTGTCAGAACTAGGTCTTTGTTAAATAGTAGAATTTTGGCTTATGTTCTCTGTCCAGGATACATATATTCAAACATCATTTTATTTATTTATTTATTTATTTACTTACTTACTTACTTACTTACTTACTTACTTACTTATTTTAGGCGAGGCATCTCTCGGTTGACCTCACAGATGGTAAGGATCTTGTCAGTTTACAATCCCTTATTTTTAAAATTATTTTTTATGCCTACAGCACCTGGTCTTCCTAGGTAGTCTCCCATTCAAGTACTAACCAGGCCCAACCGTCAAATATCATTTTAAATTATAAGCTATTTGTGAGGGTAACATTGTCAAACATAGATAATTGAGATGGGAAGAATTATTATTGAATTAATCTGTCATATCTGTCATTTATTGAATGCTTCTGTGATCAGCTTTTGTCAGTCTGAGTAAATTGGTTATATATATACATATTCATATATATATGTATATATATATACATATATATATATATATATATATATATATATATATATGGAGGATTTTAAATTGTCCTTTGCACGTTGTGACAAGGAAGTTTAGCAAGGTGGGTAGGTAGGTGGTTGGAAGGTGGTGGTGGCTGAGATGAGGCTGCAGTGGAGAGAGAAGCAGGTTCTTGGAAGCAACCCACGTTGGGTGAGAAACCAGGAGAGACTGGAACCCGAGGGCCAAGGCTCCTCTGAGAGCACCTTCCTCTCTAGACCTGCCCTGTAGGGTCAGCGAGGGCCCGACTGCAAGGCGATGACCCACTCTGGGAGGAGAGGTGGCACCAGCGCACTGGACACTCAGGTCAGGGGTGCAGGTCGGAGCAACTCCACTGCAAGGCACCGAGTTCGCGCCGGAGGAGTCCAGACACCGAGCACCCCTTGCACGCCGCTTGGGGGTGCGCTCCCCTTCCCCACACTCACGCCGGCTCGCGTGTCAGCCGCAGGCCGCAGGGCCACCGCGGCCGCAGCTCCTGTTCCCACTTCCGGCGCGCTCGCGCTCCCGAGGGGCCTGCGGGCGGCGCCCGAAGACCCCGGGCGCGGGTGCCCTCGGCCCGGGCGGCTCCAGCGGGCGGTTGCCGCAGCCGCCGCAGTCGAGGCGGGGTAGGTGGCGCGGTCTGGGGGCGGGACGCCCTGGCTCGGCCATGTGGCCCTCGCCACCGCGGGCCCGCACGGGGCGCGCCGTGCGGCGCTGGCTGCGCGGCTTCGTGCTGCCGTCGGCCGCCTGCCAGGACAGCGAGGACGACTTCGACTACGAGATCCTCTTCCGAGACCTGGACCGCAACGGCGACGGGGTGGTGGACATCAAAGAGCTCCAGCAGGGGCTGAAAAACTGGAGCTCCGTGTTCGGCCTGTATTCGGATAAGGTAATGGACCGAGAGAACGTGGCACCGGGCGTCTGCAGAAGTGTTGGGCGGAGGGGGAAGCCGGACTTGCCGTTTCTGGAGCTTCTTCCGAAGGCCTCTGTTGTGAGCGGGGGATTCTCCTCCGTGAGCCCCTCCCGCAGAATCACGCAGCCCAGCAAAGCAGCGTCTCAACCTTCTCAAGACGGTGACCGTCCTCAATGCCACAGTCCCCTCCTGGGCCTTTTGGGAGATGCCGAGTGGGTGTCTGATGACTCGTTCAACGTTTACTGAACCCACACAGAATTTCGGGGGCCCTGTTGGTCTTTGTGAATGCAGGAGCGAAAGAAGGACGTGTAATAAGGACGTTCACAACCCCCGCAGGGTTCACACACTTCAACGACAGGCACAAATGGGTCCCTAGAGTTGTCATCTCTTTCTGACATACACAAAGTCCATGCGTTTGCACTTCAGCGGACTGTTTAGCATCTTGCCTGAAGTACTGACGTCTTTCTTCTCTGGATGGGTTTTGATGTGTTTATTTAAAAATTCTTTACATGGAAGTTTCAGGATGTCAAGAGGAAACGATTATACCATTTTCCCTCGTCAATGCTGAGCAGTCTTCATTATTACCCCACTCATTTCGTGTGTGCGTGTGAAGTCCAAACCGTTCCTGTAGCTCAGGAAATTCTTTAAGAGTTCTGTGCTCCAAAACCTATTTTCTGGTTTGACTTTTATCTCATTATCTCATACCAATATCTTCCCACTCTGCTTAGTCTCTTCATATTGATGACTTAACCAAACCATTGCATGGTTTTATTTTGATTTTGTCCCTGGATCCTGCCTCTTAGAACAGTCTGGTCCTACTTCCTTCTCTTAGCCCAGAATTCCAGGCCACTGTACCTCCCTCAGCCTGTCAAGTAACTCAGGCTCCTGCTTACTCTAGAGGGGATATCAGAGAAGAACCCTGAGAGGTAGGAATCAGAGAGCAGGGCATGATAGGCTGTCCTCAGTTTGCACTGACACACTAAGACACCTGTCCCCAAATCAATCTCATCTTTTCTCCTTCTGTGTTGGCTGGTCATGGTACAACAGTGGTGGGGTGTGGAGATCTGGACCACTCTGTGTAGCTTGCTTGTGCTGATTCTGCTTGTGCTTGATCTTGAGATTGTATTGTTTTCCATCATATGGATTGCTTTCTTGACTCACAAAACTTATGATTTGGTGGGTATGACAGAACCCAGCTCACGATAGGCCTCTCTGTCTGTATTGTCATTTGAATCCCATAGTGAAGTGCTGTTTCTACCGTGGCCCCATAGCATTCCAGTTATAGTTTTCTGCTGAAGATTCTCCGTCGGGGGCTTGTTATAAATTCCATGCAACACTGGTCCTAGAAATACTTAACTGATGTGGTAGACCCCTGACTCTTATTTTCAATGACTCTTATCTCCCACCCTCTGGAACGCATGTATCTTACTAAGGCCTCCAACATATTGCTACTTCTTGGTCATCTAATCCAAATAACATGATGTTGTCAATAGAGTGAAACAGTGTGATGTTCTGTGAACGTGTAGATGTGCTGAGTCCGCCCTTTGGATGTGCCATTTGTGGAGCTAATTGGGTTGTGCTCTGGTGTGGTCAGAAGCCAGCTACCAGGTTTGTTGGTTCTGGGGCCTCTTGAGAGGGGCTCTGGTACAGATCCAGGTCAGCTGCTGTCTGTGCCTGGCCCAGGGCCACATGGTAGGAGCTATCAAATGATCTGCAGTTGGGAGCTGCCTGTGCTGGTTTTGGAGGCACCTGGGAGAGGCTATTCTGCGAATCAAGGCTGCTGCTAGTGCTGGGAGCTGATTAGCAAGAGGTATGGATGGGGCACACCGAGGCTAGCCACTGCTTGTTTGGGGTTTTTAGACTTTTCAGAGATTTTAAGGAAGACCACAGTGTGGGCTGAGGTTGATCACTTATGAAGAATAGCCTCTGAAGGAGGTTTGGGCCTGTGTGCAAATTGGGTGAGGCTGGCTTTCACCAGAGTCGGGTAAGCAGTATTAGCCAGCATCATGGATACTTAGGTTTGGTTCCCCACCTGTGACTGCAGGCTGGGTTGGCGGAGGGCTTAGCGAAGGAACAGTGATGCTACCAGCACTTTTATCCCTGCCAGAGCTGCCCCTCTAGTCCCTTGCTCTGAAGCCAGACAATTCAGCTTCTCCCTGTAGGTTCCTAGTGCCTTTCAAGTTTCTGTCCCTTCTCTGGAGCTTAGTGCGAGTGTTTGTGAGCAAATGAGTCTGTGCGAGGGCTCTTTAAGGGATACTCCAGCAGCCTTCCATCTCACCTGGATGAAGTCCTCACTGATTATCACAGCCAGATGTTGTGGGGGATTTCTCTTCCTGGTACTGATGCTCTGGACTGGGGATCCCCGGTGAGGCTGGGAGCCCGTGCTCCTCAGGAGATACCTCTGCAGCCTAGATGATGCCACACTCTGGTGTGGGATCAGCGCATGTTGCGTCTCTGCCCTTCTACCTGTCCTGATGTGGTTTCTTCTTTACGTTCTTAGTTATAGAAATTCTGTTCCTCTAGTCTGCAGGTGGTTCTTAAGGATGGTTGTTTTAAAATTTAGTTGTAATTTTAATGTGGTCATGGGAAGAGGTGGGCACAGCATTTACTTACTCTGCCATCTTGATGGGAAGTTGCCATAATTACCTTTTTTATTTTTTGTGGTGATGATATTTAACACATATTAATTTTTAAAACATTTTTATTAAGGTGTAATTTACATACTATGAAATTTGCTTATTGTTAAGTAGATAGTTCAGTGATTTTTAGTACAAATTATCTAGTTGTGTAACCACTACCACCATATGATTTTGGAACACTTCTATTACTTCGGAAAGAAAGTTACCTGTGCTCTTTTGCAGTTTCCACTCCCATCCTCACCCCTATGTAACAGCTGATCTGCTTTTGGTCTCTATAGCTTTTCCTGTTTTAGAGATTTCATATGAATGGGAAAAAAAACGATGTAGTCCTTTGTGTCTGGCTAATTTAACTTAAGCATATTTTTGAGGCTTATCAATGTTATAGTATGTATTAGTAGTTTTCCCTCTTTTTATTGCTGAATAATATTCCATTGTATGGATATACCATAATTTTTATTGATTTAGTGGTCGATGGGCATTTGGTTTGTTTCCAGTTTTTGGCTATTATGAATAATACTGCTGTTAATATTTGTGTATAAGTTTTTATATGGCCATCTGCTTTTATTTCTCTTAGATTCTAGGAGTAGGATTGCTGAGTCATTTAGTAAGAATATGTTAAACTTTTTAAGAAACTGCCAAACTGCTTTGCAATGTGGCTGCACCATTTTATATCCCCACCATCAATGAGAGTTCTGGTTTCTCCATATCCTTGCCAACATTTAGCTTTTTTGATCATAGTCATTCTAATGAATGGGCAGAAATATCTCACTTGTTTTTAATTTCCATTTTCTTAATGACTGATGTTATTGAATATCTTTTCTTGTGCTTACAACCTTTTGAAATCTTCTTTGGTGAATTGCCTATTTAAATCTTTTGTCTATTTTTTAGTTGGGTTAATTTAAATTTATAGTTACTTTTGATTTATGGCAACTTAAATTGGTTTTCTAGTTATGGTCGAAAAATTTTTTTGTGGTATGTAACTCCTCTCATGATCTCTCCCCTGCCTATCCTATCTCCTGCTTTTCTCCTTTGCATTTTGTCCTTAGTAAATTGGAACCATTTAGGGTTATTATGAAGAGTAAATGAATTTATATATACAAAATGCTTAGAAGCAAGTTCTTAATAAATATTAGCTGTTATTTTTTATGACTATCATTATTATTGTGGTTTTTTTTTCTAGTTAACATATGTTCTACCTGCTGGCAAAGATTCTTGGACTGGCTTCCCTATTTGTCTGCCCAGTTAATGCCTATTTTTTTCTGCAGGTCTCAGCTCAAGCACTCTTCCCCTGTGAAGGTGCTCCTGAATCCCTTCAAACTGCCTTGTGCGTTGAATACATTTCCATTTTGTCGCTTAACATATTCTCTTTGGTTATGTGGGCAGTCTCTACTAGTCAGTAACTTCCTTCAGAGCGGAGCCTCCATCTTCTTTTCAGGGTGGGGCCTACATCTTCTTGTCTTTTAATCCCTAGCATCTAATCCAGTGCCTAGATCACAGTATTTTTCAATTCTTCAAATACTGATTAATGGCCTTTGTGTGCCATACTTTATCCTAGGCATTAATGGTACAAAGGTGAGCAAGACATGACCTATGGCTTTGATGCAGGAGTCTGCTGGAAATATAGATGATGTGTATTTAAAAATTATCATTGTTAATTTTTTTTTTTTTAAAGCATGACACCCCAGTGAGATCTGAACATATATTCTTACTTTATAAGTTTAGGTCTCAAACCATTAAACTGTAGGTCATACTAGAATTTCACATGTTTTATCTCATTTAATTAATACTTGTGAACTCTCATAGTAAAGACTGTGTATCTTAGTATCTTTAGTCTTTCAAGGTATTTGGCATTCATTGATAACCTCAGGTAAATAGTTATAAGACTCATAATTATTTGGAATGGCATGGTGGCTATTGACTCTAATATTGCACAAATTAAAAAAAAATCACTTAATCTACTTAACCTTGTAGCTGTGACTGAAAAACGGTGGCGATGGATGCTGATGGAAATCATAATTAGTATGAGTGAAATGTGCCAATATTAGCATGGTATAATGGATTTACTTGCAATGTGTCTCTGCAATGAGTTTCTTCTTTCTTGCAGGACATTTTAAAAGGTGGAGATACCAATAATGATTCAAAATGGGACTTTGAAGAATTTATGAAATACCTTAAAGAACATGAGAAAAAAATGAGGCTGGCATTTAATAGTCTGGACACAAATAATGATGGTGTGTATATTTGTGTGTTTCATTCACAATTAGCTTAATGTGACTAATAACTTAATACTAAAGGATATTTTTACTAATCTTTAACTTACTTCTATTAAAGATTCAATTCTATTACTTGTTCAGCAGTATTTTTTAAAATTTCTAAGAATAATATATAAACTATATTTATTAGTATTATAATATCTGTGTGGTTACCATCTTTTTTTTTTAACATCTTATTTGTTTATTTTCCCCCTCCCTTCTGGTAACCATTAGTTCATTGTCCATGTCCATGAGTCTCTGTTTGTTTGTCCTGTTCATTTATTGCTTTTAGGTTTATATCCCACATATTTGATATCATGTGATTTTCAACCTTTTCTGCCTGGCTTATTTTGCTTAGTATGATAATTTCAAGGTCTATCCATGTTGTTGCAAATGGTAGTATTTCATTTCTTACGGCTGAGTAACATTCCATTGTGTATATGTACCATAGCTTCTTTAGCCAATCATCTAGTTACCATCTTTTTTAATAAAACAATTTGGCCCTCTGAATTTAAAGCACTTGGTGTAGTACATAGGCCTCTCCACTGTTTTGTTGAGACATATGAGCTGCAAGTATCTTGGTAGTTTTAAAAATGGCATTTATAGTTTTCTTGATGATTTTGAAAATCAGTTGCAGGAAAGTTAGATAACACAGAAAAGTTTCTGAAAGTAAAATAAAAATTATGTGTAACCCTGCTGTCTAGAGATCAGGTTTAACATTTTAATATATTTTTAGATTTCCTTCTAGATGTTTTGTCTTTGTTTCTTTCTTGGTTTCTCTCTATTTATACAGTCACACTGCATAGTTTGGAGTCCCACTTTTTTCTTTGAATGTTATAATGTAAGCATTTCTACTTCATTTAGTATTCTTCACAAACAATTTTTAATGACTCAACTAGTCCATTTTTGAGTACACTTATCTAATCATTCCCATATTGTTAGATGTTTAAGATGTTTCCAGTTTTTTACTCTTACATGTAGTGCTGTGATCAGTATTCATGCTGATTTGAAGAAGAAAGGTATACTCTACTATTCCATGTTATAAACCCTTGAATCAGAGAGACTAAATGTAGAAGTAGAATACCACTTCTATATCCATATGTGGCTAATCCGCCATGGGTAATTAGAAGCTAATTATACCCTATTTAAGAAACATATGTTAATTTTTAAGTTTTGTGAAATCTATTTTTTGTTAATTTAAAAATTCTAAGTGTACTAGGAAAGCGATTTAAAGGATTCTATTGATTGGTTTTCGGTTAAAACAAAATGTAACTCGACTGTCACCAGCTTTAGTGACCGGTGAGCACAAAAATGGTTACATTTCCCTTAATACCTAAGTGCTCATAGTGCTCCAAATTACCATTCATTTTCCAAAAGGAAGTTTATAGGCCTTTCTGGGCCCTCCTACTGAAATGGTATCCAGAAGATTTAGAAGTACTACTTATTAAAGTCTATAAATTAAACTTGTTCGTCAATTGCTGCTGATCTGAGATTGATAGTTGTGCTCTTGTGTTTTAAATTTTCACTCTATTGTTGATAGTTACCACCATGATCATCATTTGTAAGCTGATATCCACTATGTCAGATAATTAGTGAAATAGAATACCCTAGTAAAATTGTCCCTAGTAAAATTACAAATCAGTGCTTATAGCTATTGATAATAGTACTCTTTCTGAGGCAAGAGGAAGTCCCAAAGTAATAAGTGATTAATAGTATAGATCTTTTAATTTCTGCCTTGGCTAGTCAAATTGAATGTCACAGCTCAGTCTCCGAAGTCCTACAGAGGTACCATCCTTTGCAGGTTGAGCTTCATTTGTTTTAACCCCCTAAGCTGTGACAGTAGGTGGCTCTCCTGTTGCCACCAGGGCTGCTACCTACCTGGACTGCAGAGCTCAGAATCTAGCATCCTTGAGGTGGTGTTGCTATGATTGAGCTGCCTCTTGTCTGTGACATTATTTCTGCTGCCTTTGGGACCACCTTTGTTTACAGCTCAGCCAGTTTACCTTAGCCAGGATGGTTTTGTGGGAAAGAAAATACCTCTTTTGTTATGGATTGAATTGTGTCTCACTCCAAAAGATATGTTGAAGTCCTAGTCCTCAGTACCTCGGATGGTGACCTTATTTGGAAATAGGTTTCTACAGAAGTAGTCAAGTTAAAATGAGGTCATTAAGGTATGCCATATAAAGGGGAAATTTGGACACAGACAGACAGACATACATACATGGAGGAAGATGATGCAAAGTGATCCTTTGATGGAGTCAGGATTGAAGTGATGCATCTATAAGCCAAGAGACCCTTGAGGCTACTAGAAGCTAGAGAAAGGCACAGAACAGGACCTTCCCTAGCATCTTCAGAGGAAGCGAGCACTGCTTTGGTTTCAGACTTCTGGCCTCCACAACTCTGAGACAATAAAGCCCTCTTGTTCTAAGCTAAGTTATGGTACTGTGTTACAGCAGCCCAGGAAACTAATACGCCCCTTCCTCTTAATAGTCATTATCAGAAGGAGTTTGATACCAGAATATTTAGGGCCTCAAGAGAGAGCTTTTTCAATTCATATGAACATGCAGCCACTTTATTCCAGGGTGTACAGTGCTTCCAGATTGGCTGGGACAGGATAATTTTGGGTATCAGTTGTATTTCATTGACCCTGGAACTGAAATTTCTCCTAAAATTAAATGACAGGATCTGGCTCCCTATATCACACCTTTTTCCTTCTTGTCATTCTCATCATCATTCTTCCTCTTGAGACTCTCCCAATTCATCACATATTAATATGTGTTAAACAGTATTACTAGATAGGATTCCATTTTTACCACTCCCTTTCAGTCTCCCAGGAGGCTTTCCAGGCTTTAGGCTGATCAGTGAAGTCAAGAGGATGTATGTGGGCTGCTGGACTATCAGACTCACTAGCTGGAAGCATTCAAGCCCCAAGGTGAACTGATCCATTGAACTTCTCTCACCAAGAAGTATCTGAGCCCTGCTCTTGTTCGGCCAATACATCGATGGACTTTTGCTATAACTATGAAATAATTACTAAACATAATTTCACCATTAAGATTATTTTTGGATGCAGTTTTTTTTTTTTTTTTTTTTTTTTTTAGAAAATGGTAGGAAAAGAGCTAACATTTGTTGGACTCTTGTCTGCCATGTCTGGTCTAGCTATTTTATCTTCTATATCTTATTTTTATCTCGCTCAATCTTCATAGCAGCTACAGATTATAGGTGAGAACACTAAGGCTACGAGGGTTATATTGGCTATTCTAGTAAACCACATTTTCCAGGGTTTATGGCCATGTATAGCTCTAGACCACATCAAATTGGGCTTGGCCATTTGACCTGCTTTGGACATTAGTGAGACTTAATAAAGTACCTGTGCGATGGGGCTTGCTTGGCCTTTTGGAATGTTCCCTCATGAGCACTCTGAGCCACCAGAAAAGAGGACTAACTACCCAGATGGAAAGACCATAGGTAGAGAGATGCCCATTTAGTCCCCAACTGTACTACGTCACCATCTGAGGTGACAGATGTGTAAGTGAAGCCATCTTGGATTTCCAGCTGTAGTC
Organism: Macroglossus sobrinus; assembly: GCA_004027375.1. Taxonomy (NCBI): domain Eukaryota; kingdom Metazoa; phylum Chordata; class Mammalia; order Chiroptera; family Pteropodidae; genus Macroglossus; species Macroglossus sobrinus. The sequence goes on from PVKZ01001987.1 coordinate 253,865, forward strand.
AAACCTCAGTATAATTGAATTCACATGAGTGACCCAAGGCAAGATCTGCAGAAGAACCAATAAGTTGAACCAAGCTCAGATTGCGTACTCATGATCAAATACATTCTTTTTAAGCCACTAAATTCTGGGATGGTTTGTTACTTAGCAGTACGTCACGATACAGGAAGGGAATAGTTTGTGTTTTCTCTGGAGTGACAATGCTGGAATGGTTGCAGTCTCCTTATCCATCCATCTAACTACTGTTGTTCCATATCCAATCCATTTCAAGTCCATTTCAGTCAAAGCTCGCTGCATATAATTAAAGACAACATTGAATCTCCCTTTCAGTCCATAGGTCTTGATTACATTCCAGATCATATTTACCTATTTTTCCCCCCTACATCTCAGCTTGAGTTTTTAACTTAAGGTAAGGATTACTTAATATCTTTTAGTTCAATGAAGCCAACAGTTTTTGAGCATTCTGTGTGAGCTAGTGCACGAAGAACTGCGTAAACAAACTTCTTCAGAAGCATATATTTTGGAGAAGTAAGAGTAAACATACATAGCCATATATAGGATAGACTATAATAATTGCTATAAAAATGATACAAGGAGAGGTTAATTGTGCCCAGGGACAATTTAGATATGTGCTGTGTCAATATGTTAACAGAAATGAAATGAAAGGGTTTTTGAGCAGAGAGAAGAGCTTGAACAAAGGCAGAATTGGGAAATTCCTAGACAAGGTCAAAGCTGGTTGATATGGCATTTCAAGTCTGGCCCTAACTTAACTATTTTTGTAGGAATTTTTTATCGATATGTAAGATACATAATAAAGTACATACATTATAAGTAAAAGCTCCATGAATTTTCCCGACGTGAATATACAGCATGAAAACAACATCCAGATTAAGAAGCAGAATATCACTAGCATCTCAGAAGCATCCCTTTTGTATCCCCTTTAAATCACTACCATCCTCCAAAGTAGCTACTATCTTGCTTTCTCATACTATATGTAAGTTCTCAATCAATCTTTGTTAAACAAGTAAGTATATCTTGCTCATATGCTTGCCTTTGTTGAAATGCTTTGGTTTCTTTCGTGACCTCTTCGTTATCCTTTACAGAACTTCATTTGTGACTCTTCTTTTTCACTCCTTTATTTATCCTTTCATCGCACCTTATCCATTACTCTTCGATAACATACGTTTAGCACAGTGTGATTTATTTTTAAAATAGTGTATTCATAGAAACTGGTAAACTCCTTGGAAGAGCGTTGTTTTATTAATCTTTGGCTTCCCTCATATCATTTAGCATAGTGCTTTGAATAGTAGGCTTTCGAAAAATTGTTTAAATTATCGAATTGTTGCATATAATGTTTGAAGACTATAATGGGATATAAAGCAGAGGATCCAGCTTTCCCAGTTGAAGAAAACTTTGATTTATAGGCTGAGGAATCGACCAGTAAATTCCACCCCGTGGAACTTGGAACACTAGGGCCTTGGAGTCATTGCAAAGAATCTGAGATTCTATTTATGAATACTGGGCTTTGTTTATTGGCTAAAAAAGTGTTGTATACATACATGTACTATTTATAAATGTATGCAGATGCAGCTATGGTTCATAAATTACAAATTAAAATATGACTGAATTTATAGTAGCTTTTTGACATTACATATTTTTCAACTAGGTGACATTAAAGTTGATTTTTTAAAAACATATAATAGTTGTTCTCACATTTTAAGAGACTGGGTATCTTCAACTATTTGTTTGATACAAGGGAGGAATAAAAGACATTTTGGACTTGTGGAGTGACATGATTAGGTAAGTGTTTTAGAGTTTGGGGAGAATATGGAATACTTAATTTTTCCTTTACAATATTCAGCAATGTGAGATTGAAATGCATAGTGGGCTTGCATTAAATATAGTGTGTGATTTTGAATTATTTAACATAGTATATGACTGTGTTAAGAAGAGTTTGGCATTCTATTGTATTTTAAGTATATTATATTTTAAGTATATTATTTCTTTTAAAGCTTTCCTTATAAAATGTTGAGTTTCCTTATTTACATGTCCCTGAATCAGATATTGAATAGAATTAGCTTTCTAATTCTTTCCAAGTAGATACAATAATCAAAATCTGTTACAGAACTACAGTCTGTTATTGGAAACTCTTGGGGACATATATGTTTAGAAATTTGAATTTGGATTTTAGAATCGCAATATAGTGCACATATGATATTTTATGTAATACTCAGAGTGGGGTCTAGGGCACCACTGTGCAATTACATACAGTTGGCCCTTGAACAACAGGGGGGGTTAGGGCATCGACCCTCAGTGCAGTCAAAAATCTAAGTATAACCCTGAGCCCCACAAAAGTTAATTCTACTTGGCCCTTCACATTTGTGGATTCGACCAACTGTGGATTGAAACAGTATTTTTGATTTGTCTTTGGGAAACCAAAGTTGGGAATGAGAAAATATTGATTTCTGTAAGGGGCTGGTTGAGCCTGGGGCAAATAAAACCCACAGACAGGAAACCCCGGGATTCGAAATCCCCACTGTGTTCATTGAAAAAAATCTGCATTTAAGTGGATTTATCTGCAGTTCAAATCCCTGTTGTTCAAAGGTCAACTGTATATGAATATTCCTTCCGTGAAACAAATGAATAATAACACTAAATTAGACAAATAATTGACTAAAATCAGTTATTATAGCACATCATTTTAAGACAGTTTTTGCCACTAAGTGAATTTTGGTGCCAAATTTACAAAACATCTTTGAGTTTTTAGAGCTTTTAAGTCTTATGAATTCAGTTATGAATATGGGAGAAGAGGCCTATAAAACACATGAGCTTTTAAAGACTATTGTGTTCTCTAAGTGTATTTCGCCTTGTTATGTTTTCCGATACTTTAACTTGACATTTGTTCATTTTTTAAAGGAGTGATAGAAACTTCAGAAATAATTGCTGCTTTGAATTCACTGGGTATGACTATTTCTGAAGCTCAGGCAACAAATATTCTACAAAGGTCAGCCCTTATATTATTTTTAATAGTTTTCATTTTTGTTTTTGTTTAATATTCCATGTTAGAAACTAATTGCTATGAATGTAGCTCTTCTCCCCCTCCCTCCCTTCCTCCCTCTCTCCCTCCCTTTCTTTCCTTCTTCCTTCCTTTCTTCAGTTACAACATCGCTCAGCTACAGGATTTCCATTAAACTCACAGCCCTGCAGTAACTACTTTTGTCAGACTGATGGAGTCATGCATAGCTTAATATTTGGCCAAAGATGCAACGAGATGCCCCTGTAATTTTTAGAGCATCCTGAAAAATTTGCTGTGCAAATTCCTGCCCCCTCGGCAGCCCTCAACTCTGCTCTGTTTTTTTTCTATTTGCTCTCTGTTTAGGCTACTACTTCTCTATCCTACAGTTTGTAAAGTGTCCCCATACAAGGACCAGAATGAATGGGGAACTCGATTCATGTGTTTTTCTTTTCTCAGGTATTGTAACCATGTCCTGCTTGTAGTCCAGTGCCTGAAAACAGTTGCTTCATATATTGTGTCCAATTTTATAACTGTTTATAGTAGGAGGATAAATTCTACATCCATTATTTTGTTTTGGCTGGAACTGGAATTGTACGGATCTTCCCGTTTGCAGAATGGAATCTGTTTTCTTTTAGGATTTCCATGAATAAAAATGCAATTGAAAAAGCATTTCGCTTAATTTCACCTTTTACTCAGATTTTAAAGAAACATCTGATGTATTTTTTGATTTGCTATGCTTAAAAGTTGAGTAAATCCTGAATTTTGCATGGTAAAAGTGAGTCTTCTCTTTAACTTCATAAGTAAAAGTTTATTTTAAAGTTGATTTAAAGATATAAGCAGGGAGAAGAGGATCAGAGGAAAAATACTATTATAAGAGTCAAAAGGTATAAGATTAATCTCCGATCAATTTTATTCATTCATTCTTCAACAAACATTGAACGCTCAGTGCTAGAGATATAAAAGTAACTTCTAGTCATTTCCTATAAAAGGTCATAGGCAAGAATGAAAGAAGTATATACAAGTAAATACTCAAAAAGCAATACAAAATAAATTTCAATAGAGGGGTGTTTTACAAAATATCTGACCAGTACTCCCCTAAACTGTCAAAATTATAAAAAATCAAAGAAAGTCTGAGAAACTGTTGTAGCCAAGAGGAACCTGAGGAGACTTGACGACTAAATAGAATGTGGGATCTCGGATGGGATCCTAAACCAAAAAAATGACATTAGTTGAAAGCTAAGGAACCCTGAATAAAGTATGAACTTTAGTTAATAATAATACATCAATACTGGTTCATTAATTGTAACAAATTTACTATAATAATGTAAGATGTCACCGTTAGGGGAAACTGGGTGCAAGGATATGTGGGAACTCTATTATATTCTCAATTTTTGTAAAAAAATAAAGTCTTAAAATATGAAAATACAGCAATATTTGTGAAGCTCAAAGGTGTGGTTTCTACAATAAATATGTAAGAAACATTGAATTAATTTTTATAATGGTGCTAACTTTGTTATAGCTGTTATAAGCACTATTTTTTAAAATTTCAGCATTGATAGTGATGGAACAATGACAATAGACTGGGATGAATGGAAGTTCTACTTTTTATTTAATCCTGCATCAAGTATTGATGAAATTGCTGGTTTCTGGAAGCGTTATACTGTAAGATCACTTTGTATTTTATTCTATTTTTATGTTGCATAAATGGCATAGCCATTATTATGATCACGTAACTGCTGTAATACTTCCAGTCTCAGTGGCTAAAGTATTCTCTCTAAATGATACTCTACTAATTTAGTAAGGAGTGTTGGGATTATATGTTCAAACACAGCTGCCACAATTTCTTTGTTTGCTAAAACCTAGAACTTAAAATAGATACCCTTCTGTGGAAAGGGCCTACTTTGTGTTGAGAATAAATAACTTATCAAGGTCACTGTTCTAGAAAAGTAGAAAAATAATGTACTTTTCTTTTTTCACAGATACAATGTACTTCATTATGTCTTTTGTCATAGGAAATAGAAAGTCAGAAGTTAAGATTCGAAATTTTAGAATCGGAAAGGATCAAATATGTCATCTACATTTTACTGACTCAGAGTTGTGAGGAACAAATGAAATTTTGTAATTAGGAACTTTTTTTTCTTTTTTAGATCTCAGATGCGGGGGGTTCAGTTAGTCATTTGTTCATGGTGTACTATTCACCTCAGTCCTTGAGACGTCTTGCCTCCTCTGCGTAGACAATATAGGGGAATATTAAAAGCCTCGGCTTTGGAGTCAGACTGCCTAGGTTTTAATGCCACCCACTGGCTCTATAATTCCTCTGTGCCTCAATTTTCTCAGTTATATATTGGGTATAATAATGGTGAGAGTTTCAAGAATTATATTAGTGTATTTAGAAAAAGGCCAAGCAGGTAACATGTGTTCAGTAAATGTTACTTATTATGATAGGCACTTATTCTAATGTTTCATCTGTGTTCTTGACTATGTATATACTCTTAGGAATCATAGAGTGCTGTTTCATGTGTGTGTTTTTAATTTACACAGATAGTATTGTGCTAAAGGCCATATATGATATTTTGCATTGTTCACTCAACATCGTGATTTTAAGATGTCTTTTTTGTCATGCGTTCATGTGGTTTATTGCTTCTAACTATTACATAGTTTGCATTTCACATATCTTCCTTATCCAGTTGCCTAGTAATAGATATCTAGGTTTTCTCCAACTCTCCACTCACAAAAATGCTTTTCTCTTATGTACCTTAAAGAATATTACCTGGATTTCTGAGTGAAAATAAATATACATTTGTAAATTTTGCGAGGAAAGCCAGTCTTAATTTATGAAATAATGTATAGCTATATTATTTCCCAGAATGGCTTGCTATACCAGCTTACTTCCACCAGCAATACATGAAAGTTCCTGTTTTTTAAAAAAATATATATATTATTGTTACTTGGTATTATCCAATTTTCTAATATTTGTCATTCTCTTGGGCATAATGTGGTATCTTGTTGGCTTAATGCACATTTTAAATATCTCTTTATAGAAATATTAGATATTTATGTATTCTTTTCTATGAATTGTCTGTATCTTTGTCTATTTTTCATAGATTTATTGAGCTGTAATTTATATATAATATTGTATAAGTTAAGGATAGCATGGTATTTGATACACTTATATATTGTGAAATGGTGAGGAGATTAATTAACCCTTCCATCACTTCACATAATTCCTATTTCTATTTTTGTGGTAAAGAACATTTGAGATTTACTCTCTTAGCAACTTCCAAGTGTATAATATGGTATTGTTAATTACAATCATCATGCTGCACATGAGATCCCCAGAACTTTCATCTCATAACTGGGAGTTTGTTTCCTTTGGCCATAATCTCCCCATTTCCCCCACCCCCCATCCCCCGGCAACCACCGTTTTCTACTCTCTGTTACTGTGAATTTGGCTTTTTTAGATTCCACATAAAAGTAACAGCATACAGTATTTGTCTTTCTCTGTCTGACTTATTGCCCTGAACATAATGCCCTCAAGGTCCATCTATATTGTTGCAAAAGGCAAGATTTCCTTCTTTCTCATGGCTTAATAATAAATCATTGTGTGTGTGTGTGTATCTATATCTCTGTCTCTATCTATCTATCTATCTATCTATCTATCTATCTATCTATCAATCAATCATCTATATACCACATAATTTTTATTCATTAATCTATAGATAGACACATAGCTTGTTTCCATATCTTGGCTATTGCAAATAATGTTGCAATAAATATGGAGGTATGGGTATCTCTTTGAGATCATGATTTCATTTCCTTGGCTATATACCAAGAACTGGAATTGCTATTTCATATGATGGTTCTACAATAGTTCACATATATGATAGATTTTGAGGAATCTCATACTGATTGCCATGGTGGCTATACCAATTCAAATTTCCCTTTTCTTCGTATCCTTGCCAACAATTGTTATCTTTTGTGTGTGTGTGTGTGTGTGTGTGTGTGTGTGTGTGTGTGTGTGTGTGTTTTAGGTATTAGTCATTCTAATGTGTGAGGTGATAACTCATTGTGGTTTCGATTTGCATTTCCATGATGATTAGTGAGGTGACTCATCTTTCCTATGTATGTCTGTCTTCTTTGGAGAAATGTTAATTTAGTTCTTTTGCCCATTTTTTTTCCCATTTGATTGTTTATTCTTTTTGTTATTGAGTTGTGTTAGTTCTTTATACATTTTGGATATTAACCTCTTATTAGAGATAATTACCATAGTTTTATAATAGAGTTTGAATTAAGGAGTGTGATGCCTCCAGTTTTGTTCTCATGTCTAAGGATTGCTTTTGGTATTCAGGATCTTGTGGTTCCATATACCCTTTAGGATTTTTTTTTAATGTATATATTTCTGTGAAAAAATGCTGTTAGATCTTTGGTAGGGATTGCATTGACTCTGTCGATGGCTATGGGTAGTATGACCATTTTAACAATATTAATTCTTCTAATCCATGGGCATGGCAAATCTTTCTATTTGTGTCTTCTTTAATTTCTTTCATCAGCTGGAATTGATTTTACATTCAATCTGTATCTGAAAGCATTATTAAAAATCATTTGCTCTAGTACAAATGCTAAGAAAATTGTCAAATCTTCATTAACAGGAGATGAAATAAGAAAAAAAATCTTTAGGTTTTTGGTCTTTGCAAAAAGTTATTCTTTTAATTGATCAATTTACTCTTTGTTTTATTGTCTAATTCTTTTTTTTTTGTTCACACTTTATCAGATAATTGACATAGGGGAGAGTATAGCTATTCCAGATGAGTTTACTGAAGAGGAAAAGCTCTGTGGAGACTGGTGGAGGCGTTTGGTAGCCGGAGGAATTGCTGGCGGAGTTTCAAGGACGTGCACGGCCCCTTTCGATCGTTTGAAACTCATGATGCAGGTAGTTTGCACACTTTACCCCGTAAGCACTAACGTCACTTGAAAAATCCTCGATAATTTTCAAACTGAATGTTTTGGCAACATTTAATACTACTTCTCATTAACATGTCACGTTTTCTTGAAATGATAAGATTTCTTATGTTCAATATTAAAATGAATTTTAATTTTCTTAAAGGTGCTCGTATGCTTTTTTAAACGAATTTTTATTCGAAATAATAGTCGAACCACTCTATTAGAAGTTTTTTTCTTTCAGAAATATAACTGAATCTATTAAAAAAGGATAAGACACCATTAGTCTAATGATTGGTTATCTCTAGTTTTTGGCACCAACATAATGGCATGATTGTCATCTACTATTTAAATACTAAGAATATTTCTAAGAATTGGAAAAGAAGTTACTTAGAATATATTATTGACTAATACCTCATTAGCTATAGTGTTGCCTCGTTACCTTTATTTTACTGAGTAATGGATTTTCAACAATAGTTATAAAATAGTGCATGATTTAATCTGTTAAGTATACTGTTAAAATTTAATATTTGCTGAATACTTGCTCTGTAAGGATACAAAAAGTAATAATCCACAGTGTAGTAAATTTAAATTTGTAATTAAATTTAAATACCTAGGTGTTTTATTGTTTTTTTTTTTTTGATAACATTCGTGACATCTGGTAATGAGTTATGAACAGTTTTTGTTTTTGGTTGATGTCCGATCTTATTTAATACTCTGAGAAAATCATATTTATTTTAAAAATAATTTTGTATCTTTAAATTACAGTTGACATACAATATTATATTAGTATCAGGTGTATAACATAGGGATTACCATTTCTATGACTTATAAAATTATCCCCCTGATAAATCTAGTACCTGTCTGACACCACACATAGTTATAACAATATCATTGACTATATTCCCTATGCTGTGTTTTGTATCAGCATGACTATTTTGTAGCTACCAATTTTGTACTTTTTAATCCTTTCCCCTTTTTTACCCTTCACCTCAGCCCTTCCCATGTGACAACTATCAAAATGTTCCCTTATCTATGAGTTTGCGTTGAATGGTAGAGCCATTTATTGTAGTTTAAGAGGCGATCTCTTTATAGTCAAAGAGTCCTGGGTCTTAATTCTGGCTTTGCCACTTTACTTTTGCCAAAGTGCTTAGCATAATGCCTGGCATATAGTCAGTATTAAAAAAAATGAAAGCTATTATTTTTTTTTTTTGTAGAAAAATAAGATGAATAACTAGCACCATTACTATTTTATCAAATCCACATTAAACTTTGTATAGTTCCTTGTTTGGTCTTTTTAAAATTGCATTTTCTAAATAAAATGATTATATGCCTAACTAAGAAATAATTGGTAAATAGAAAAGTAGAAACTAGAAAAGTTATCTATCTTATTACCACCCAAAATGATCATTTATTAACACTTTAGGGCATTGTCTTCTTCTTTTTACATGTGTGTGTGTGTGTGTGTGTGTGTGTGTGTGTGTGTGTGTATTTACATAGCAGTGCTTACTGCATAAATAATTTATATTCTATTTATTGTTTTTATGATTAATAGTATAACATGAGCATATTTTCCTGTTACCTCAAATATTCTTCAAATATTTTAAGTATTTGTAAATTCTTCAAATAAAGTTTTTAACGACTATGTAGCATTTCAAGTGGATGTGTCGTAATTCATTTATTTGATCACATCTTCCCTATTCTTGGACATGTAGGTGGTTTTTAAAACTCTTTTAAAGCTATTTTTAAATGAATATTCATAGTAGTTCATAATGATGAACACCATGGTTTATGAATCTTTTTATATTTAGGATTACTTCTTTAGAAAGGATTCCTAGAAGTTTAAGTAGTGATATGAACATTTTTAAGGCTATATGTATATATTGTTAAATTGTTTTCTAGACTTTTTCCACCCATAGTAGATGAGAATGCCCATTTCACCTTGCTCTCCCATTATTATTCTCTTATATTATAAATGGGAGGTATTTTGTTAATGATTTAATTTTCACTTTTTAAAAAATAGTTGTTTTTATTGTAAAATATTAGAAAATGTGAAAAATACTTTCAAGTGTCAAGGGAAACATTAAAATGACATGTAATCCTTGTGTATTAGTATGCTAAGAATGCTGTAACAAAATATCACAAACTGACTGGCTTAAACAACAGGAATCTGTTGTCTCACAGTTCTAGGGGCTAGAAGTCTGAGATCGAGGTGTTGGCTGGGTTGGTTCCTTCTAGGGCTGTGGGGGAAAGATCTGTCTCAATGTGTCCAATTCCCACCCCACCTTTTTTTTTTTTTTTTTTTATAAGGATACTGGTCATATTAGATGTTAGGGCCCATTTTAATGACCTTAATTTACCCTATAAAGAGCCTGCCTCAAAATGAGATGCATTCTGAAGTAATGGGGATTAGGACTTCAACATATGAAATTAGGGATACCCAATTCAACCTGTATGATCTCACTATCCATAAGAATCCACTATTGAAAGTTTGATGCATTTTCATCCATTCTTTTTTCAGTGCATATTTCGGTGCTCTCTTTAACAATCTTGAAATATTTTAGCAGTAAAAGCACATCTTATATATGTAAAAATTCTCTGGTCATTATATTATTCCTGTTTTCTTCAAGTTATTCTTCTTTTCTTTGATATATGAGTTTATTTCAAGTATGTATTTGGGTACAACAAAAAATTAATATATCAATTTTGTATGTTTCTAAAGGAAAATGAAAATGATGTTAAAGATAATAAATTTATAAATATCGATAACATTTATTAGCAATAATAATATCAATGCTATATTCTTAGCAACATAAATTTAAAACAATGAGTTTGCTTTTTATTTTTAGGTTCCTAGCTTAAAGTCAGGAGGAATGGGTTTAATTGGTGGGTTTGAGCACATGGTAAAAGAAGGAGGAATTCGTTCTCTTTGGCGAGGAAATGGTGTAAATGTTTTTAAAATTGCACCTGAGGCAGCCATCAGGATGTGGGCTTATGAACAGGTAAGGTGTTATTGTCTGTGAAATTTTATAACAAAAATCAGATTTTAAATTTAATTTTAAAAATTTAGGATTTCATGAGAGAAAACTGAAGTGTGATAGATGTCAATTTAAATATAGATGACTTTGTTTATTCTCATTTGATTATTTTTCTGATTTCATATTGCTTTTGTTTATAAGAGACGTTCCATGGATTATATTATCATAACTGATGTTTATTAGTAATTCTTTTAATTTTAATTTTACAGTGAAAGAAACCCAAGCATTTCAATACTGGTTTTCCTTTGAGCAATTAGAATGTTTTATTTAAAATTTGTTAATCTGATTTAGGATTTGAGTTTGGCTTAAAGAATTCACTTTGAGATAAGCTGTATTTCTTTTTGATAAGTATAAGTCATTAGCATCACGTAAGAGTCCAAGAGTGCACTGTGTGTGTCTCAGGTTTTTCATTTTCACTGTAAATCTTGTAGTAATTATTTTTTAAAACATTTTTATAGCATTTGGTATTCAATTGTTTGTTTTGTACAACCTTGGTTTATAAGGTCATAGACCTCAAAAACTTAAGAAAATTAGAAGATTACTAATTCCTTTTCTTAAGCAGTTGAAAAGCAAGTAGATGGATGAATAGGACACTAGCCTTAGTTGTAAAGCACGTTAAAAACATACATCTCTTAAATGAGGATTTGGTTACCTATTCAACAGATATTTCTTTCATGAGCAAATATTTCTTGAGGTCCTAATGTATTCTGGACCTCGTTCTAGATGCTAGAGATATAGCAACAAACAAACCAGAAAAAAGAAAAGAGCATATTTGCCTTTTTGGAATTTATATTAGCGTCTAGGTTGGAGGAGACAATAAACAAATAAGTAAATATATGGTAGATCAGATGGTAGTAATTGCTGTGGAGAACATAATAGAGGGTTGAAATTGGAGATAATAAGAACCAACAGCTTTTTCAAGGAGTTTTGCTATGAAGAGGAGAGGGAAATGGAGTGGTTACTGGAGGGGAAGGTTGGATCAAGAGAGAGTTTTCTAAAACTGGAAAAAGCAACAGCATGTTTGTGTGTTTAGGGGAATGATCCAGTAGAGGGAGGACCACTGATGACTGGAAGGACCATTACTGACTACAAAGAGATCCTCCTTGAGTCTTTGAGTGGGTGAGAGGTGACGGGAGCTAGTGCTCATGGAAGGATTTGGCCTTGGCTGGACACTTCATCCATAGCTATAGGGGAAGCACTACAAAGTGGGCACAGATGCAGGCAGCGTTGTGGAAGCTTTCTTCCTAGTGCTTTGATTTCTTTATTGAAATGAGACGCAAGGACATGTTGGAGGTGTGAGGAAAGAGGAGAAGGTATGAAATAGTATTCTAGGAGAGTGGGAAAGTGAATAGATAGATTCACTTTCTGGCAGCAAAGGGTCTAGGCGAAATTCTTTTGATCTCACTATATAAGTTCAAGAATACCCTACTCTATATTTATGCGCTCACTGCTGGATGATAACCTATTATCTTGCCTCTAGGAAATCCACGGGTAATTCACCATTAACTTATCCAGATGGGTCAGGGTATCCTGGTTGTAACTCTGGACTTGTCTCTTAAGATCATTGTATTCATGTCGCATCTGATGATTCAGTGCCACCACTCAGCCTCTGCTATTTTGAAAGTTTCCATCTCCATTGATACTAGTCAACCTAGTTCCGTGCCAACCTCCCCTGCTGTCAACCTAAGAATAGCCATCACTGGGTCTTTCAGCAAGGACTCTTCTCTTACTGTAGAAACATAGTCAGCTGATAGGTTCTCCAGTCTCGTGATAAAATTTGTCCTAACGTTTCCACCTTCCTGAATCTCCTGGTCCCTTCTCAACACTCTGTCAAGACTTTGGCACCTCCAGCTCATTTGCTGTCAGCCACCCCAGCAGCATATTAGGACAGGTTTCAAGTGTCCCACGTAATGTGTCAACAATGTCTCCCCTATCCAGCATTATATTCCAGCCCATATAGCCCCACTGTTTAACACTCTTATGCTCCATTCCCACATGTGATCCACTGGTTCCCACCAGTGCATTTCAGTCCATTCTGACTCTTCAGTCAGAAAGCTGTTTATTCCTAGAACATGGACTGCATTTCTTCAGTGGGCTAACTGAAGCATGACCCTGTAAAAATTGTTGGTTGGGAGGCAATAAGAGGTGTGTGCAGATAATGAGGAGGAAAAATATCATCCTGTTGGGCATCCACCTCTTTGAGGCTTTTACGTGACCTCTGACCAAGGAGAGGCTGCTCTGCCTGTGGGAAGGGGACCACTTTTTACCAAATTGGAGGGTGCAGGAAGTTTTGGGAGGCTGGGTTTCTCAGGCACGTACACCTGAATGTCCCCATTCCATGTGTCGGGGTCTCACTCCTTCCCAATGAGGGTCTGCACTTCAGCCTAGGAGACCTTCTGAAGTTGCACATTCAGTTTCCTTGTAACTCTGTTACCTTTACATCTATATCCTGGGCCTGCTTTTCAGCAGTCTGTTTTCCATCTGCAGGAAACGAGAGTCTCTTTAGAAGCTTGCATGAAGGCCTTAGAGCGTTCGTAATTTGCTTTAAGGTGATAGTTGGATGACCTAACCTTGACATTCTCCTTCTTCAAAGGTTCTAAGGCAGAGAGTAAGAGCCAGCTAAGTCCACAGTCCTTGTAAGTGACCCCATTCTGCTCAAGTATTAGAGCAACTGCATAATGTGATGCTTTCCTTACCATCAGTTCCTCACCCCGGGCCACCGTGACTGAGAATCATAGTAACTACGGCACACCATGGATTATCAGCATCCCATTTACCACGAGCAGTGGGGTCTTTGTTGCCCAGTGACTGGTCCTGTTCTAGGAACAGCAGCAGGTCTTTCTCGAACGCCTTTTTAAAGAACCAGCATTTGATTTTATTGATTTTCTCCATTGATTCTCTATTTTCAGCTTCATTGATTTCTACTTTAATTCTTATTATTTCTTTCCGCTTATTTTGGATTTAATTTAGTCCTTTTTTCTAGTTTCCTAAGGTAGACATTTAGATGACTGATTAATAGACCTTTCTTCTTTTCTAACATCTGCATTCAATGCTGTGAATTTCCCTCTAAGGGCTGCTCCCCACTAATTTTGATGAATTGCGTTTTCATTTAGTTCAAAATATTTTTAAGTTTCTCGTGAGGTTTCTTATTTGTCCTATGTGTTATTTAGAAGTGTGTTGTTTAATTTCCATATACTTTGGTATTTTCCAACTACCTTTCTGTTACTGATTTTTGGTTTAATTTCACTAGGGTCTGACAGCAGACACAGTATGATTTCTGTTCTTTAAAATTTGTAAAGGTGTGTCTTATGGCCCCGAATGTGGTCCATCTCGGTGAATGTTCCACGTGAGCTTGTGGCGAATGTGCGTTCTGATGCTGTTGGATTAAGCCGTCTGTGCTGTCAGTTATGTCCAGTCGGTCGATCGATGGTGTCATAGAGTTCAGCTTTGTCCTTACCGACGTTCTGCCTGCTGGGTCTGTCTTTTTCTAATAGGGGTCACTAAGGTCTCCAACTGTGATGGTGGATCCATCTGTTTCTCTTTGCAGTTCTACCAGTTTTTGCTTCACATGGTTGAATGCTCTCTTCTAAGGTACATGCACATTAAAGATTGTTTTGTCTTCTTGGAGGAGCGACCCCGTTATCATTATGAAATGCCCTTCTTTATCTCTGATGACTTTCCTTGCTTTGAAGTCGCTCTTTCGGAAATGAGTATGGCTACTGCTGCCTTTTTGGTTTTTTTTTGGATTAGTGTTAACATGGTCTATCTTTTCCCATTCACTTACATTTAATCTATATGTGTCTTTATATTTAAAGTGGGTTTCTTGTAGACAATATATAGTTGGGTCTTGATTTTTTCTTAACTCTGACAATCTCTGTCTTTTAATTGGTGCATTGGAGAACTTCTGAAGTGGTGCTAACTGTTTTAGTTTTGATTCTCCCAAAGCAGAATCTGGGCGCTGGTTATTTATTTGGGAAGAAGCAAGAGTGAGGAGACGGGAATAGTGAGACACAGAAGGAAGAAAAGTCAGTGTAAGGATGCATAGATGAAGTTTCAGCTGTAGGCAGTAGAGGGTTGATTCTGCTGGAAAGTCTAGGAAGTGTACAGAGGAGTTCCCAGAATCGTGTCTGAAGGAAGGACGCTGTGGCATTTATCTACCTATTTCCATCCCATATTTTATGAGGGTTGCTCTTAAGACTTTAACTTCACCAGAGTTCTGGGCTGGACAGGCTCCCACAGCTTCAGAGAAAGCCCCGAAGCAGGAAAGCAGAGAAATGAGAGGCTTTTGTTTTAGATGGGATTCTGTTACTGTGAGTCTGCACAGAACTGTCCAGGTGTGATAACGGTGCTCTGGAGATGTCTGCCATGGCCAGCTGTCTGCCTGCTGAGGTTTGGGGGCCTGAGAGTTAGAGATCAATGAAATAGAGTTTTGGAGGCTGTGAATATAGGTTTTCTAGCAATAAAATTCTTTCACAAATTTCTTATAGGTGTCTGTCTGCTTCTAGTCAAGACCATGTGATGTAGCCACACCTAAAAATTCCTTTTCTGATATTTTCTTTTTCCAGCTGCTGCACTCAGTCGTTCCCTCTCTCTCTTGTTTTGACAGCAGACTATATTGATGTCAACTGAACCAGTAGGCTGACATCATACGCCAACACCCTTAATCCGAGTTTTGCAGTGAGGCAAGCTCTTCAGGACAATCTTGTTTCTTTCTATTGGGATACAGAAGCAGGTGGCTTTTCCCACATGGAAGCCCCATATTTCTTGCTAGGCAAAGAATACTACTTCAGTGGAGATCTATTCTCTTCCACCTTTGCTTGCAAACTAGCTTTGGAGGAGGCCCTGAGGCAGAAAAGCAGAGAGATGCCTAAGCTCACGTTTCATAGATCTTGCTAAAGCAAAGAGGGGCACCACTGACCAACATTCTGAGATTTTACAGTCAGTTTCCTTAGGACTTCAGCCTCAGAAAGCACATGGTCTGCCTTCCAAGTTATCACCAGAAACAGTGTCATCAAACATTTCCACAAAGCGTGAGAGTGTGGTAACTGTGTCCTCACTATATAGCCAGTGCCACATATTTTAGGTTTCGGTTATGGCAGCACTCCACATCTAGTAACCAATTTCTGTGCTCGTTAGGGTTCATTCTACGCTGTTGTAACAAAAGAGATACCAAAATACATTAGCTTAAATGAGACAGAGGCGCGTGGTCCAGGGCTAACAGTCCAGCTCTGCCATCTTCAATACATAGCTTCAAGGGTGGCTCCCGTCTTTGCTCTTTCCCAGGGGGAGGAAAGAAGAGTCCAGGACAAGTGTCTTAAAGGAGATGTCTCAGAATTTGCATACCTGAGTTCCCCTCCTATTGCATTGGCCAAAATGAGTCTCTTGGCCACCCAGCCTAGCTGCAAGGGAGAAGGAGGAAATGCAGGTTGTGGCTGAGCTGGCACTGCTACAAAAGGGAATAAGATACGGGTACTGGGAACAGATCGCAGTGTTCACTGTGTTAACTGAACCAATCACACTTTCGGATGGGGAGTCAACTGAGGACCAGAGAGTTAGTTCCTAGAAAGTAGCTGAATCATATTGACCGCCAGAAAGACAAACAGGAAAATATCTTGCCTAGGAGGTGACGAGCTAGTCTGCTTTCTAAGGCTGTCTTGGATTCTAGACAAGTTTCACGTTTCAATCTCCATGAAACTTGACTTACTTTTCGGTTCCTGTGAAGCCTGACCTTCCGGCTGATATTTCTGTTTTCTTTATTTCTACAAGTGTTATTGAAATAACTTCCATTTCTTGAGCTAATTGGACTTAACCGTTGTTCCTAGTAATAAAAAGAGCCTTTCATGTTAGGTCACTATTCCTGATTATCCACTGACCAAACGATATTTAAGTACCTATCATGTGTAAGGTGTGGGCTAAAAAGGTCATTAGCATACCCTTTAGAAAATAGGACTCCATTCATAAATGTGCTTAAGTGAGTTACTGTTGCTAACTCCTCTGGCTGAAAAAAAAAAGAAAAAGGATCTTACTTATTATCTGAGACAATTAATTGCATAAAAGTAAAATCAAGTATTTGAGATATTAGGTGTCTGGAATACCTTTAAAAATAATTTTATGCTACTAATTTATGTTATAAACTTAGAAACAATAGATAATTTATTTCAGTAATATTATACATTTCAATACTTTTATTTATACAGTATAAGAAATGGCTTAGTTTCGATGGTGTTAAAACAGGACTTATTGAGAGATTTATATCTGGTTCATTGGCTGGTGTAACTGCCCAGAGCTGTATTTACCCCATGGAGGTATGTATTATTATAAAAATTTTAACTAAAGTAACGCTTATAGTGCAAATTATAACATTTTAAAAAATAAATTAATCACAGATCAAGATTTTATACCATAAGCAGCTTTATAGCTACAAGATTTAAATCTCATATCACGTATCAGTTGGCCTTAGTCAATTTCTGTTTTGCTTAGGCTAAAAGTAGTATTCCAGATGTACCAAGAAGATAATAATTTCATTGACTGATTATTCAGTTGATTTATTCATTAATCAAATCAAATTTGTATTGCACACCCACTAGCTACTTTTCCAGAGATGAGTCAGATAGGCATTTTGGTCATGGAGCTTAATAGTTATAGAAGGGAAGGTAAAACATACATCGGTAATGATGATCCAACATAGAAAATATAAGTTCTAGAAGAGAGATCATCAATATGAAGTGCTCTGGAAATCCAGAGGGGAGAAATTATTTCCTGTTAGAGCTTTCATGAAAGTCTCGATACATCATCTGCAAAGATGTGTTAGTTAAAGCCAGGAGTTATTTTAAAAAAATAATAATTTTCTTTTCTTAATGCTAAGAAAACTTTTGAGAAGACCTTCGTTTAGGGAGTAAGAGGAAAGAAAACAAGCCAGGAGATCAAACAGAAAATAATTACTTGAGTGAGAAAAGACTGCATTGCCCTGGAGAGGGCAGTTTCAAGGATGGGATTATCCAGAGTGTGGGGTCCTGCAGAGAAGTTCCTAAAACCGAGGGCTTCCCGCTGGCCGCTTGGAGGCAGCTCCATCCAGACAGTTTTCCCAGTCAGACAAAGTTTACACTTTTTAAAAAATTTTTTTAAACATCTGGGCTGTTTTGGAGAGTCATTTCTCTAAGTATATTACATAGAACTCCTTTAAATTAAATTAATGAAAATTAAGAGGAAAAGGAAAAGTTCTATCAGAAGGATTATGTTGAACATAGGAATATAGATCACAGCAGCCTCCTATGGCTCTCACAGCCCCTGGGATTTTACTATTTTATGAGCACAAAATGAGCCCAAGTCATATTAAATTACAGTTTATAGGACTCACTGTTACAAAAGTTCCCAGAGCGTGTATTTAAACATACATAGCATTTGTTTCCACATTGGGTCTTCATTTTTACATGACCAGATACTTTTTTAAAACTTGGATATTGGCTACAGTTGCTTAATTTTGAAGTAATAACGTTATCTCATGATTTGTTTCAGAATATGTTGCCTCACAGCCCATTAAAGGAGTTTGAATGGTTGTATCAGAAAGAGATACAATGATTATATTCTCCCGTTTAAATAATTTTTAAAAAGCTCTATGCTATGTCAGTTGTTCATAATTAAGGGGCAGTTAATGAGAATTAAAATTATGTTTAAGATTGCGTTTTTTGATTTCTATGGTAATTAGTCATATTAGGTATAATATACAATTTACTGGCTTGCTAGATGAGTTGAGTAAATCTGATCAATATATTTTTATTACATTATTTCACATTTAGGTAATAAGGACCAGATTGGCTCTAGGTAAAACTGGACAGTATTCAGGGATTATCGATTGTAGCAAGAAGCTTCTGAAACAAGAAGGTGTTAGGACTTTTTTCAGAGGTTATATTGCTAATGTGATGATCATTATACCTTATGCAGGCATAGATCTTGCTGTTTATGAGGTGAGTTTATTCTCATAATATGACGTTATGTGTTAGACTTGAAAATTTGGTACAGTAATAGTTTTTATTCTAAAAACTGGTTATAAATGACTTTTTATGAAATAGTTTCTGACCAAGAAGTGAATTGAATGGTTTTATTTGGCTTTTTGTTTCTATATTGGCTGATATCCTAATGATTTTTGTGTGTGTGTGAATTAGTTTTTGTAATTATAATTATAGACTGAAATACTGACAAAAATAGTGTTTCTCTATTCTGGGTGCATATCAGAATTACTCGTATGTATATTGTTAAAAAATGAGATTCTTGGGCTACATTCCAAGATATTCTGATTGAATTATTTTGTGGTACCACCATTATGAGAAAGATAGCCAATTTTAGTTCGGACTTAAAAAATATGCTTACACATTTTTGTAGCAGTTTAAAATATTGAATAATATAGCATGTGATTTTTTCCTGTTTTATTTTCTTGCTTCTGTGCTCTTATTAAAAGAAATTTCTTGCTCCCGCTTACTGTCGGCCTCCCTCCATTCTTATTTCTACAGTTCAATATCTTTTGCTTTCATACCAGAGGGACATTACATATTTCTCTTTCTGGTTGCATGACGGTAATAAATGCATACTGAGTAAAGACATTTTGAAATTTATTTTTTCAAGAGCATCAGATTATACATTTTATAGTAATTGCCTCGGTATGTAATACTAATGTCTTATTCTTTAATAAATGAACAGTTCTAAAAGCACCCAATGATATTTTAATCTCACTATTTTAAACATAATTCCTTCTAGCTACCTTCATTCAAGGAAAAGTGAAATTAGGAAGATGCATCTTTCTTTAAAATCGAGAAAATATGGTTTTGTTGATAACCTGGGCGGATTATGCTGTCTTCTCTACAGTATTCTGTCAATCCCTCTGAGAATCTCCAAAATTTTGCTTGGGTCTTTGAATATCATTACCAAGCAAAACAATCAAGCAAAACCAAACAGAAAAACACAAAGACACAAACAGGAGAATGAAAACTGACGTGTGTGGATACATTTGTTTGAAAACATCCGCGCACCCTGATCCTGATAGGACAGCAGGGACAGCCACCTCTGTACAAGCAGGAGGAACAATCTTTTGTAAGGAGTTTGGAGAGAATGGTCATTAAAATCAAGCAACCAAGTTTGACTCCCACTTATCAGCTTCGTGACCCAATAACTTAGTCTCTCTGAATTACTTTTCTCATTTTTAAAATTTAAGAATAGAAACATCAATATTGACTTGTCAGGTTTCTGTAGGAATTAAAAGAGAGGACATCTGTGAAAATGCTCAGTATAATTCTTGAATCAAGAAGCTATTCGATGTTTATTGAAATTGAGTGAGCAATGAACTTTATTCTACTTAGATTTGCATGGTAGTTAAAGAATACTTACTACTTTCTTCTCTTCCAGCTTTTGAAGAATTATTGGCTAAAACATTTTTCAGGGAACGCTGTCGACCCTGGGGTAATGATTGTGATGGGATGTAGTACATTGGCCCACACCAGTGGCCAGCTAGCTAGCTTCCCCCTGAGCCTTATCAGAACTCGCATGCAGACTCAAGGTGAGTATTTTTTTTTAGAAATAAAGTAACAGTAAGTTAAAAAAGTTAACAAAAATTATTTTAATGAAATAATAAAAACTGAGTTAAAAAGTTAAAAATAATTTTTGTTTAAATGAGTAGAAATTAATGATTTTACAAACCAAAAAAACTGTAGAGATGATAAGTAAAAAGTGAACTCTAATTTTTAAAGTATAATCTTGAATGTTTTTTTTTTTATTGTAGAGCCTTTTGTGAATTTTAGATTTTATTTCTTCTACAAAGTTCTGTTTGGAACTCTCCACATTTCTTTTTGTTACCGATGATCTCTTTCAAGAGTTTACAATTAGGAAGTGCCAAGCAAAACGATAGAAAAGATTGTGCTTTCTTCAGATCAAATCAGCAGTTACTCACTATGAGCATGTAATTTTCCCCTAGTTCTGCTATTGTTGTTAATTCTGCGTTAGGAACTTAATACATTCCACAGGGAATTGAAAGCGACTGTTTTGTATCCCGGTCCACTAAGCAAGGATATGGAAAGGAGGGGGTCTGTTTTGTCCCTCTTAAGTGAAATGTTAGGAGTTTAGATTTTAAGCAAATATGTTTTTCACTTTTCAAGAAGGAAAAAAAAAACTTTACATAATCCTATTATTATCTTCCTGAGTAAACTATGTAAGGGATCATGTGGTAAGTGATATTCTTGTACATTCCTTTCCCCCTTCTTTTCGGGAAGATTTTCGGATATTACAATCCAGGTAGGGAAACTCTCAGTTCATCTCATCACCCATCCATCCCCCTATCAAACTACTTATGTCATACCCAATTCCCACTGCTCCTTTGAGTTTCCTTATTAAAGACTTTCAAATATTGCCCTATAGAACTTCCTGCAGTCAGGGAAGGATTATACATCTGTGCTGTCCAGTATGGTAGCCGCTAGTCACACGTGGCTGTCAGACACGTGAAATGTTGCAAGTGCATCTGAATTTTTAGTTTTCTTTAATTTTAATTAAGTTAATATTAAATAGCCACATGCGTCTAGTGACTATCGTCTTGGATGGCACAGGACTATTCGCAGGGAAAAAGGTGGACTCTGAAGTAATTTCAACCACTGTTAATTCTCATTCATCCCTGGACTTTCTTAAGGTATAAAGATTAAATATTGAATTACACCGATTTCTTTTTTCAATTTATAGCACTGGAGCAAAAAGAAACAACCATGATTCATCTCATTCAAGATATATATCACAAAGAAGGAAAAAAGGGATTTTTCAGGGGTTTCACTCCAAACATCATAAAAGTGCTCCCTGCAGTGGTCATCAGCTCTATTACTTATGAAAAAATGAAAAATTTTTTTGGATTAATTTAGAAGTGAAATATCAAATTGCTATCATTACTATGATCCTTTAATTTTAAGCTAACACCTGGCTTGTAAAAAGAAACTATTTTTTTTCCTTAAAGAAAAGCAGTATCAAATAATTGTTAAAACGTTTTCTCTTCATATATTACAAAATCTGTAAGTTAAAGAATCATTTTGGTAGAGTTCTTTAATAATGATATATCCTTAATATTCACAGAATTCTACTTATATTTCCCAGTTCTCTCCCTTGAAATTAGTTTTTATCGGGTTTAAATATATCATAGTAACATTATACAACATTTGGTCAGTTGTAGTAGTTTGTGTTAACCTTTTTGTATTTAAATGATTTTTTTAAAGACATGAGCTTGAAAAATTTTATATACTAAAAGAAAAATCAGTGCATTCAAAATTGACATAGCAGATGATCAGAGTCTATTTCTCTTCTTTAACACAAAATGGGAAGTTGTTTTCCTAATTCCTTCTGTCAGATCGTGGATGGAATAATGATAACAGGATAACATATTTCTTACTTCCCTGGGTACTTTTACTTGTAAATATAACATTGTTAGTTCATTTTTATCCTTGATATTTTTCGCTGTTATAAGGAAGTCAGCATTGAGACAAATCAGCATTTTCTTTTATCTTCTGGTTAAAAACACTTGAGGGAAAGAATTTTAAAAATTAAATCCGTTATTTCATACTTCATGAAGTAATTCTTATTCAACCTAGGAGTTGATTGAGTCAGCCCTTAGAATTCCTAAATGTTCCTTTTCACTTTTATGAAAAAATGATTCCTATTCTCTGTTGGAATTATTTATTCTCTAATTACATAAATTATTTAAATCAGAGTGTGGTGAGACAGTGGTAACAGGCTCGTTGGTCACAATGGGCCTCAGGGCAAGAACTGGGTAACCAACCGACTGAAGGCTCTGCTACCTAATGATTGAATTAATGCAACAGAGATCATCTTTAAGAATTTTCACTTTCAAAAGAAGTTCACTATGCATTCATCAGGTAAACTATTCCAGAAAAGTTCAGATTACTTTATTTGGTATTTGCTCATAAGTTGCAAATGTGATATTCTATTTGTATTCATGCCTGTGAAAATCACATCGAAAGCACTTACACTGAATCACAGTAGTCTTGACATACATAGCAACATGGCTGTTTAAAGATACTTAAATCAACGACGATCTGTTAGAATTGGGAACTGAATGGCAACATGTACTGAAAGTGTATCTTTATACTCTATCATGATGTGTTAGAGCCAGAATGGAGGGTAGAGATTAAGAGTCAATATTGTAAAAGGTGCTTTACCCATGTATCTTGTATGTCTAAATCAGTCTGTTCCTTCAGAGATGGTATAGAATTGGCAAATGCAATGTTCTTGTGGTCTCGGCTTTGAGCTGTTGCTTTGCTGATCCAAAGATTGCCTTTGTTAATTTCCTTAAGATGATGATCAGTTTCTTGGTGATAGAGTACTTAAAAATTACAAGATCGAGAGATACATCACAGTGCAAAGTTATTAATTTATACTGGAGCTTCATATTTTCCATTAACCAGAATACTTTTTTCTCTTCTCTGGGGCATACCATTTCCTTCGTATCAAAGTATCTGGGAAGCCAAATACGTAATGAGAAGATCGATGAGGAATTAGAACAAAGAGAGGAAGATATCTTGGAGGGGTGTTGTACTCAGACTCATCCCAATTAGGGTGGGAAGAGTTGAGAATGTTGTATATAAGGGAGAGGAGCTGAGACCTGGAGTAGGAGAGAGAATCGTGGAATTTTAGGTAGACTGAGTCATGGATTCCCAGAAGGGAGGCAAGCCTCATGCGGTGTCCAGGAGTGCAAGCATGGGGGACTCGAGTGATGGTGGTCGTAGCTGTGCAGACAGACTTTTCAAAGCGTTACCACTGGCGAAACATCTTGAGCGGTAACGTGGAAATGGGAGGTCCACGGAGTGTTAGGGAAATCACCAGCAGCCTGGCCATTTTTGAACATACGGCATTTAGGAAGGTCTAGTGAGATGTGGCAGATCATGGAGAGCCTTGAGTTACATGTGCTAATGACATGTGTAAGAAGATAACTGACAATAGGACCAAGTTACTAAAGGAGGATGTTGTAGAGCCAGTGAGACTGATTAGGATGTCACCTTAGCTCAACTTAGAAAACACTGGCTCCTTGGTAAGGACTACCCTTTAGAGTAGGTAGACCCAGTTATTATATCAGAGGCCAAAGTCCAATGCTATCTTTTTTTTAAATTAAAAAATCAAAATCTACTTTATTAAGTGCCTGATACATGCTAGGTATTATTTCGAGGCACTTTTCCAGGCACTTCTCTTGCTGAATTCTAACAACCATACTGGAAGGTTGAGATTATTATCCTAGTTTTCGGTTGGGGAAACTAAGTGTAGATAGGTAAGTGCCTTGAACAGATCTTTTCACACTTCCTCCCTCACTAAGGATTGTGCTCACCCTTCGCTTTCAGGGCCTCTGCTTTCTGCCAGGGCCTACTGTCAGCCATAAATTTGGCTATGGATTGGATACTGTGTAACATTTCCAAAAGTGATGGTTTAGCCCATAGTTTAGCCTCTCAGTTCTCTGCGGTTGGGTCTCAGCCTGCCTGATAAGCTTCCTGCTCTTAGGTATGGAGGATGCCTGAGGGGGTGACCTTTGTAGGTCATCTCACTGTAACTGGAACCCTGAAATCTGGAAGTCAGAGTAAATCTTAAAGAAACAGCAGATGTCCTGTCTGCATGCCACAGATGAAAATAACCGGACAGCATTATAATATCTGTAGTGTAGGAGTTGGATGGACACAGGAAGCATCCTACTTTATAGTTTCTCAGATACCATTAAAGTGCAAAGATCAGCTCCCTCAGGGGTTTACCTTGCAGAACTGTGATACAAATTAGTGAAATTCTGTCTCAAGGTCTTCGGAGGGTTAGTAGCATGTTACAGGATTTAGATTATTACTAAGATTATTAGATAGGTTAAGGGGTGCAGTTATATAAAAGACTTGGTAAACTGAATTAAAGATAAAGAAGGCTCATAGCAGAAGGGATCATCTGGGAGGCTCTTGGGATTAAGTGCCCATTGAAACTTTTGACTCAAGGAATCTCTGGACTTTACCCAGAAAGGCAAGGATTCTCCAGACAATCACAAGTCAATTACATTTAATAGGGAAGCTCTATCTATGCATCTTCCCGAAAATGCCCTCTTCTTCAATTTGAACTCACTGGGAACTGCAGTACTTTGACGTCACCTTGGGCCGGTGAACACTGTTAATTTTCCCAGCAGTGAACACCTAACCTACCTACGTCAAGGAGCCTCTTAGGAAGATGTGGAGAACTCAGTACCAGAAGGAGCATGAAGAGAGGCGCTCTCTGGTGCCTGAGGTGGTGAGATAGAACCCTGAGCATTGTGACAGCCTTGTTCTCTGCCTCGGGAAGAGAGCTGATCTGCATCATGGGAGGAGATGGACATGGGAGCACAGATCAAAGTAGACCCACGAGGCAGAGAATCCTGAGGCTGTGCCAGGATTCTCGTCTCACCTGGGTTCCGGCTGCATAAGTCAAACTGGATTTCTGGCAGTTGGACTCTTTAAATATTATCTCTTTTCTAGCCTACTTAGGTTTCTTTAAAAATTTTTTTGAAAATAGGCAATATAAAAATTAGGGTTTATTATGACTATCAATTGACTACACACACACATGTAATGCAATGCAATACACAGACTCAACAGCTAGAAGATATTTGAAGCTGTATAGACATTAAAAGGGAGGATTAATTAAAATCAATCACAATAACAAAGAAGAAATACTATAATTTTAAAAAGTGATACATTTTTACAAAAGAAGCCAAGGGTTACAAGGTTACAAAATGAACTTCAACCATTCTACGCTTTTTCTTTTTCTTTTTGCTCTATAAAGTTGTATTATATACTCAGGGCTTAAGCAGATGACTGAGTCACTGAGAAATCCTTCCCAGGGATTATAAAGGTCTTGACTCCAGGTGAACCTTTGCTTTTGTTATTGATGGGACGATGCTGTGATAGATTGTTTTTCAATATATAAAATAAGTCTTAAAGATATATTACATTTCTTCTGTTGATTTGCTTTAGTTTTATTGTAATGGACAGTAAATATGGACAGAATATTTTTTTAAAGCAAAAAAATATATTGTCACCCACTTTTTAAACAGTATTTTAGTTCTGTATCTTTTGTTAGCGTATCGTAGGGAACCATAACTGTATGGATGGCTGAAAAAATAAAGACCCGCTTATCCTCCTTTGATCCCCTCCTGCCTGCATTCCCCTCTCAGCTTTTACTATTTATTCCCAAACCGTTCTACATCTTTAAGTTACAGCGCCCTCTCCTGAGTTGTTAGCAACATTACATTTGGCCGTTTTTCCAATAGTGGCCGTTTTTCCAATAGAAGCCGCTTTTCCTTCAGAAGGGTAAAAACTTTGAAAATGTACTGAGAGATGACTTTTCTGCAAATTGAATTGCACTGAAATTATTTGAAACTTATTACACAGATACTAGTACAGTGACATCACTACGAAGAAACAAGTGATCATGAGTTTGAAGATATTACAAAGATACAAGCGAACTTTAAAATATTCAGTTTTGAGTATATGTAGCAAAAAGGCATGAAAGAAAAGTCAGCAAAATGTTTTAAAAATGAGTGATGAACACGCTAAAATGAGAAATGTGTACTTGAAGTTTCTCTGCACAGCAAATCTTGTAAAATGAATGTTAGAGGAGTATTTCTTGAAAAAATTGTTTTGTACATTCTTAGTATTCCTGTTATTTATTCAACCCAGATTTTTTTCCCTATAGTTACAGAACCATGGAGGTGTGATTAAGTTGTTCTGTTTTTCTTGACTATGCCGTATGCTCCATGAAGACAGAGACCCCTTTATTATGACAGAGAAACTTCAAATACACATTTCTCATTTTAGCGTGTTCATCACTCATTTTTAAAACATTTTGCTGACTTTTCTTTCATGCCTTTTTGCTAAAAATACTTAAAACCATGAATTCACATCGATACCACCCATTCACATCCAACACTGTAATGTTCATTCTAGCTCGCCTTTGCATACTTGTAACTCATTTCTCTGACAGCAAGTGACCTACATCTTGTTATGCCTAATATATTTGTTTATTTTCTCAGTCCCTTTCTATGTCACCAATCTCCCAACCCATTAGGCGGCTACCCTGCTCAGCCAGCTACCTTCTTCCTTGACCCATGCTGGGCGGCTTTCCTCAAACCTGCCTAATGGCTTTTAACAGGTGATTCAGAGAGGAAGGGAGGAAGGAAGGGAGGGAGGGAGGGACGGAGGGAGGGGAGGAGGTGGAGACTTTATACAAGAAAATAAAAGCATAGAATATGGGCCCAGTTTCCAGATTATTGATTCAATAGATATGCATTTTTTTTTGCATTTTAAATCTATCAATCTTCAGAACACAATTTACATAAAATTTCACAAACTGAAGATGGTTTTAACACAGTCTTTTACATAACTATTTTCAAAGCGATGCCCTATGTGGTTTTGAAGCCAGTTAGAATTTGACACAACTGTTTCAAAATGGGAAGTCTTTACATGATTTAGTAATAGTGACAATTAAGTGCCATGTTTTTATGATGGAGAGTTGTTTGAATTTTCTTTTTGGGGTCTGAGGGTAGTGGATAGGCTGTGTGAGAGACAGAATTTACCTTCTTATCTGGAATTCTGTCTACTAAATGATCTGAGAGATCTGGAGAGAATATCCACTTAGCTTAATGTGATAAATGAATCAAAACTTAAAATGATTATTGTCTCCTTAAAGACTACTAGGATATTCAAGTTCAAATTTATTGCTTGAAAAAATTATCTTTCCAGTGATGGTGATGGCTTTACACTGAGCCAATCAAATTCTCTTTTATCACTCACTTTGCGATGTCTGATGTTTGAGACAGCAATGACCAGAGTTTTGAAATAGGGCCAGGTCCCGTGGACAGGCTGAGACTTTGGTCTTGTTGGCACACACAATAACTAAGTGGTCCAGTAGATGGAAAGAGTGAACTTGTTTACCAGCTAAAACTATGAAAATTTAGAATGATTATTTAAGCAGAGTTCCTGCTAACGACAAGGTGTTCAAAGTAGATGCTGAAGGAGGTCTTTGAACATTGAAATAGATGAAATTGATAAAATTCAAAGGTTGTCAAAGTGAAAGATGGTAGTCCTTGAGAAGACTAAATGTTAGGGAAGACAGAAACTGAAGTGGTCTGAACCCTCGACTTCTGTCCTGACCCCAGAAATGAATGGGTCAAGGAAGTGTGACTTTGGAGTTTCTAACTCTTGGCCTCTGGAGGAACCACTGGTCTTTGGGACCTCTAATTACAATGAGAGAGAGAGAGAGAGAGAGAGAGAGAGAGAGAGAGAGAG